>VYXH01008049.1:1039-13983 GCA_013397275.1 Burhinus bistriatus
GTTGCCTGCAGACAGGAAAAAAAACCCCCCCCTAAAAAAAAAAAAAAAATGGAGAGGTCAGAGATCCAGGCCTGAGATGGCATAAAGTCAGAGCATCCTCTGGACTTCAGGGAGACAAAGCTGCCGTGCACCGGCTCAGGAGCTGTTCACAGTGCGTCCTGGTTATTTACAGCGCTCAGGATTAAAGTGCATCATTTAAACGTATCCAGCCTTTCTTCCCTTGCCGTGTATTTCTGCTATCATTATCACGGCTTGGTTTGCTGAACTCTGAGTCTTTCCTCAGTCCTTTGGCTCACACACACTCTGCAATTAGAGTCATGCAACAACGCTGTTCCCCAGCTCTTTTATCATTGGCTCTCAAAACAATTTGCAGAAGAGATGCGTCTCATTTTCCCTCGATATTCTCATTCTCATTACCAATTTCCTGACCCCAACACACAGACGGTGCTTGAGCCGAAGTCAGCCTGGATGCACAGGCAGATGTGCACTCTGCCTTCGCTCACTGCTGGGTGGGAAAACGTGGGTCTCTCAGCAGTGTCAGAATTAAAGCAAACACAGTAACGAGAAGCAGCTCAGGGCAGAGACACCCAAGAGTCAGGAACGGGGCAATTACTCAGCGAGATGTACTGCTGTTGGCACTGCTGCCTTAGTAAATCCCGGTGAGGGGATTAACATCTGACTGTAATTGTAATAATAAAATCCGACATGTATACAGCATTTTTCATCCTGAAGGATCCCAAAGCACTCAAGTAACTTAATTCCTTCAGCTGTCTCCAGGACTTTATAAACATGCTTCTTAATCATCCCGCACCAGGCGAAGATGGCTTTGGTCTGGGCACACTCACGTCACTTCAACAGGTCCCCGGTGGGAGAGGAGAGCCTCTCCAGGGTGGGCTGGAGAAGGTTTCCCCTTTCGGAGGCAAGATCCCTGGAAAGTGGTGCTTGGCACATCCCAGGGGCAGGGGGGGTGAGGCACCGAGGTCTGCAGGGGGCTTGGAAGACCCTCCCAGCCTTTCTAGCGGGCAGCCCGTGGTGGGCTAACCGCCGTGCTCTTGTGCTAGCCAGCGTGAAGCATTTCATTTGGCATTCTTCTGAACTTTTCAAGGGGGGTGGGGGTGGGGGGAAGGAATAAAGACAAGCCCCTAGATAGGAAATTTAAGGCTTAATTCTGCCTGCGGGGTCCACAAGCCAAAGGCTCCTTCTCCAGCCCCTTCCCATTCTTTTCTCTTCGGGACCAGAGACACTGGGGCAAAATCCTATTTATGGCTGCGTGTGTGGACTAGGAGGCTGAGCAGTGCTATGCGTTCATATACCTTCCCTCTTCCTGCTCTCTGTGGGCACAAAGCCCAACTCACAATCTAGCCCTTAATTAAAGGATTTAAAGTTGGAAAGGGTACATATCACATACAGAAAAGCCTTATCAAAATAATTCCGTATAAGAAGAAAGACGTGATGTTAAAGGCACCTTCTGAAGGATGAAATGGTTGCAAACTGCTTACTTTCACTTCTTTCCCTTATCTGGCATCCTTTTGCCACCTAAAGAAGACCTGAAAAATTTTGTGACAAAAGAAAAAGGGCATTTCTATTTCACATTTGAAACTTAGACAGTGCCTACTCTGTTTTCACTGGAAGGCTCCACAAGCAAGTAAATTCCTAGTAGCAGAAAAACATCAGTGATACTGTCTTAGCAACACCGTTATTCAACTGACAAGATTTTTTATCTTTTAGCTTGTTTCGGGCAGCACTAATTTAACTGAAAGCCAGGGATAAAGACACAGAACAAAATTATCTGTTACAAAGTCATTCCTACTCCTTCAGCTGTATGCACAAATGCTTCAAATCTACACCTTAAACTATGAAAAAGCCTTTTGCCCAATCCAAGAGAGCAGGAAGCCCACACTTGGAAACCCAAAANAGAAGAGAAGAGAAGAACCAACTCCCAGCTAAACGTCCTTTGTCTCTTTTGGGTTGTTCTGTTGCTTTCTATTTGCTTGTTTAAGTTTTCCAGGCTCTCTTTATGCTTGAGAAATAATGCTGATGGGTTGGCATGGCATGTATGGGGAAAGGCTTGGATCTGACAAGACAAAAGCCCTAATTTTCACTTAAGGAACAAAACAAAAAAAAGGACTAAACGATGGTACACCAGGTTTTCATTAGAGATATGTTTATTTTCCAGTAGAAATACATTACCCTGCTCTCGTCAGTGTGTCTAAAGGAGCGGTTCCCAAAGTATGCCATGGCAAGTGGTTGGCAGGGCTCCACGGTGCAGCCTCCCGCAGCAGCTCACAGGCTCGCTGGTTCCCTGTGGTCTGCTGCAAGCAGGAGGAATTCAGGGCTGAGAGCGGCTGGCTGGCCCCAAAACCTGGTGAAGGCGAGGGAGACAGCAAAGTCCACGCAGCGACTCAGCACACACCTCTGCACAGCAGAGCTCAGGGGCAGGACTCAGGTGTCCCTAGTTGGGTGGATTCCCCTGGGGCAAAAATGTCACCGTAAGAGTCAAACAAATGGGACATGGAGACAGACAAACACATACAGCATGTCTCATTTTCATCATAGATCTGCTAATTTCTGTAAGCAGTTCAATAGTCCTGATATTAATGAAGTCATTCACCAGCTCACAGGATTCTCTTCCCATCTCATCAGGAATAGGATGGGAAGAAAGGTGGCCCCAGCCACCTTCTGCTTTAGGGACTTAAATTTGTGCAGGTCTGGAACCTGCCCTGTCCCCCCCAGCTCCCTCCTCCACAGCCACGGGCCACCGGGCCCAGCAAAACCCCCTCGGCTGCCCAGTGCTGCCCTTCCTCAGTGGGGCCGTGGAAAGGTCTGGGAAAGGTCTCCTCTGAGAAGCCAAGCTAATAGCACCCCGATGAGACCTCATAGCCATGCTCCTGGGAGCTCAGCGCTGCCCCCACACTTACGCCACACCAAGCTCAGATGTGCCAAAGGGCTGATGGGAAAGTAAAAACACCCCTGAAGCTCCAGAGAGGGGATTACTTGTGCCTCAGAAATAAATTTTCTCTATACCAAGTAGGGTGGTTTTGCTATTCTGAGCTTCCTGGCATCCTTTTTTGTCCTTATCATGAGATATTTTTCTGCTTTTCAAGCTTCTCATGACTTTCTTCCTCTTGGCACCACGGTGTTGTGCCCTGTCTCTCACTGCCTCACCCATTTATGGTCCAAACTGATCTCCTGCCATACACCTGTCCCTGTATCCCCCTGTTTTCTCTGCAGCTGTACCTGACAGTGCCCATCAGCTGCCTGGAGTTTGTCCTTCAACGTTTGCGCTGTGTGCTGGCTGCAGCCCCTTGGTCTCCCACACCTGATACCACTCACTCCAGCCTCCTGTTTCCCTGCTGTCCCTGAGAGCCCAGCAATTGCTCTACTGGTTCCAGTTAACAGTCTGCCCAAATCCTGGTACATTTCCAGTAGTGCCAGATGTCCTAAATGCTTCAGAAAAACCTACACTGTTGCCATTACGTGTGAAGAAGTCCAAGGCGGGGTTTTCTCCCTCTTCCCTTACAGCCTGGGGTTGGTTACATCCAATTTACTACGGTCTATAGCCTAGACAACTGGGACAGGTGGTGCCCAGGATGGTGGAGAACGTTGCACTGAGCAAAAGGTTTGGTTGCTCTCAATCCATTCATAGTGACTGTAACACTTGCCCACCTGATGGACCGTATTGACTGGGCTGGTGTCCTCTGCACAGCTCCTTCTGGGCAGGTGTTGGCATTGCAGGAAGGGAGAAGGAGGGTTGTTTCACTGCAACCAGCAGCAGTTTTGTTGTCATTCACCCTGTAAATATTCACGTGCATCAGTCATCGTGGCTCAGCACTCACAGGCAGGAGATCTCACCCTCCAGCAAGGGAATTTGCAGAAGGAAAGTCCCCAGTGGAGCAGTTTGATCTTCCTGACCCCTGTCCAGTCCAAGGCACCCACTGCACAGCCCAGGGGCTTGGCAGAAGCTGGGATGTCAGGATGGAGTCCTTGAAAACTTGCCAGGGTGAGCTCCCTTCTCCCAGGGACCCAGAGGAACGCTCCTCAGCAGAGAGACCAGGAATGATCCCTGGACACCTGCCAATATTAAAAAACAACAACACGGAGCTCTGAGATTTCTACCCACTTGGCATACATCTGTCACCACATGTGTTGACACAGAGCAATGCTGCCACGTCATGTTGTACGTGGCAGTTGCTGTCAACACTAGTTCAAGGCAGAGAGAACTGCTCAGGGCAGCTATTTTTTGAAAATGTCCCAAAATAAAAGGGCTAGAGCATGCCTTGGGGACATGGCCCACCACTAAGGGTGGCCACACCAGGGAGCAGCTCTGGCTTGGGGACTCCTGAGCCACTCTCCAGGGAGAACGCGTTGCTGCCAGTGTAAACCAAACCCAAATGACCAGCCCCAGGCCAACCTGGTGACACAAGACTTTGCCAAAATTGCTACCCCTTCCTTTCTGCTCTGACAAGCCCTGCCTTTTGCCCTGTGCCACTCTGAAATGCAGGGAGACCTGGCAGCCACCAACGGGAATTCTTGCCATGCAGATGAACAGGACAAGCTGCAGCCCTGCACAATGCACCCAGCTGTTCCCCAACCCAGCTACAAGGGATCTCCTCCAGCTGCAGTCACACCAAAAATCCACCTACAGCTCATCCCCAGCCCACTCCCCATGCATCTCGTCTTGCAAACTTCCATCTCCCAGCAAATGCTGCTGGAGGACACAGCACTTTCCTTGTGCTGCCTCTTCTAGCCCGCCCTAAGTGCTGGTTCAAGTTCTTCTTCTTGTATGGCCCTGACAGGTCGAGTCCCAGCCTTCCCTCGGGCCCCCTCCCCAAGCCAACGTGCTCCAGGCTCTTGCCTGGGTGCAAGCCCATGTCCTGCCATGGTAAGCTTGAGGCCAAAGGGAGCACCACAGCGATAATGCTACCAGGGACACTGATGTGTGATGGAGGCACCCAAGGGAGCTCCAGCTCAGGTGGCAGCCAGGACAGGGCTCAGCGCTGGCTGCTGCCCCCTCCCCGGGGTGCACAGGGAGAGCGGTTCAGTCACCTGCACTCAGCTCCACAGAGATTGAATCGCTGCTGTGCCAGCTAATGTACTGCTACCCCGGGACACCTCCGTTCTGAGGCTCCAAGGGACTTGGGTGACCTACCACACTGCATCTGCAGCCCAGCTCTTCTCCCCAGCCTGGCACCCCAAGCACACACCATCCTCCACTGGCAGAAGGGCTGTGTCGTGGGAGTTGTACTGAAGGCAAAGGTGCATGGCTGAATTTTTTTCATGTTCTTGTTCGTCTTCATCTTCTTGGTTTTTTTCATCTTCTTGGTTTTTTCATCTTGGTTTTTTCACCTTCAAGGATTTTTTATCTTCTTTGATTTTTTCAACTTCAAGTGAAAAAATCCCAGCAGGTGGCCTCGGGAGGCAGAGACTTGTTCCCGTAACCATACTGTGATGCTGCCATGCCTGTGGGACTCTTGCCAGCTGACACAGCGGCAGCTCGTGCCCCTCTCCAGCACACTGTGGGGTCTCGGAGCACCTTGCTCCAAGCTCACGCAGCAGCAAAGCCTTTGCTGGGTCTTTCTTAGGGAGCTACTCCAACCTGCTCGCCAGCTTTGAGGAGCTGCATCCCAGAGAGTCCCCCAAGAAGAGGCATGTCTTCGTGCTAGCACTGCCCACCCCTAGCAGGGCATGCACATCAGAGGAGAGCAGGGCTAGGAGGGTCAGACAGCTTAAATCATCAGGAGTTAGGGAACCGCAGTGTCTTTGAGGAGCTGGGCCCATCACCCACTAAGCCAAGGTCTGTGGAGGCCAGAGCAACCCTAGGAGCGTGTGTGCAAGGTTTAGTACTCCCAAAGCCTGGTACTTCTCCTGTACAACAAGGGGCAAGGGTCAGTCAGAGCGAAGGTCCATGGGTTTGCTTCCTCTTGTTTCATGTAGCTCCAGGAGGGACATGAAACACTGCAGTGACATGGGTCCCTGCCCAAAAGAAGCTAATGGAAGGCAGCAGGAGGCAGGGGCTGACACAGGATGGAAAATGGGATCCTATGTCAGCATGTGGCCTCGTGCTTACCCTGAGTTAGACGGTTTTGCTGTGGAACTCTCCCACCCACCTCTCCCTCCGATCTGTACCTCCTGCCCAACAATGTGAGCAGAGTCGGCTCTGAACCAGCTGCTGGAGGCACAAATTCCTTTTGTCTTTAAAGCCTACGGAACGCAGGGGCTGGGCTCAGCTTAGCCTCTGAGGGTGATCAGCACTGAGCTGCCTCCTGCCATGAGGGAGCCCGTCCCAAAGCCAGGAGGGGCAGAGCAGGGATGCTGGTGTTTGGGTGATTCTCCTTGCGGAAAAGATTTCTTTTCACCCTGGAAAACTTCACGCACAGTCTAACAGGTGGCTTCCCTAAATTCCTGTTTGAAAAAGCCTGTCTGTGAATGATAATTCAATGTAGTAACGTCATCTCTGACCAGTTGTAACTCTCCCTTCAGACCCTGCGGAGCGCGAAGCCCAGGAGGAAGGCAGCTGCTGTGGAGTGGAGGGCACGAGCATCCCGGAGCACAGCCCATGGAGGGCAGGCAGAAGCAGGCAAGGGAGGGCTTGCAGGACTAGCAGCACATCCCAGTGCCTAGGAAGTGCTCGTCATCCAAAGGCCTCTCCAGCCCTGGGCGGCTTGGAAGGGAGCTCTGGCTCTGCATTCAGGACCTGTTTCCCATGGCTGTGGTGTGGTCAGGATTTGGCCCTCCCAGGGGCTCAGGCTGTGCCTCCTCACTGCAGCCTGAGCTGGGCTTCACCGCCCTTCCCTGGGATGCACAACACGGTTCACGGGGGCGAGAACCTGAGAAGGTGTTTGCATTTTGCCCGGATTTTCCTGGTTATTCGGGACCCTTCAGTCTAGTCACTTGCTTATTTTTTTAAAGCAATGAAAGAGATTCCCAAATCCAGCCAGCTCTAAGATTACACACAGGCAAAGACACCATCAGTCTCTGTCAGTCATTCCCTCCGGCCAGAACGTTAGTGGCAAAGGAGTTCAAATGCACAAGCGGCAGAGCTGAGCCTGGCTCCTGCTCGCCTTCCTGTCCCAGGCAGCCCTTCATGGATGCAAAGAGCTGCTGCTCGTTTCGCTCCTGCTCGCCCCATGCAAATGCTTGCAAAAGATGCTGCGCAACTAGGGTGCACATCCAGAAGCTTGTGCGTCTTTTATCAGCCCCGGAGGGGACCACAATGGGAGTGAGAGAAACACTCCTGGTACAGCTGACACTTTGACGCAGCCTTTGTCCTGATGGACCTTTCAGAGGGCAGCGGCAAAGAAGCAGCAGAGGGAAGGAATAATATCGAGCTGGGGAGAGCTGTGAAATGTCTGCTCCAATGCGAGGATGGGCTCTTCAGTGCCTCTCCTCCCAGGTAAGACATCCCTCCTGTTCATGCCATCCAGGCTGGGCCCTTGGTGGCCTATGGGCTCCACCAGGAGAAACAGTGATTTCTTCATCAAAAACTGATAAAGAAACCAAAAGCCTTGGATCGTCACCCTCAGAGCCTTCTGAACCAGGGGTCTCCTCTGGGGACAGACGCCAGCAGGCAGAGGGGGCAGCGCCTGCATGTGCGGTGGCCAGAGGAGGAGAGAAAGCCCCAGCCCCACCGGTTCCTGCTCACGTTCCTCAGCAGGCAGGGTTTCCTCCGCACCCCATGTTTCAGAGAGCAGAAGAGGTGACTACCGTGCAGGCCCTGCCCATGGAGCCAGCTGCTGCAGGATGGCGTGGGGGCCACAGGAGAGGGAACACAAACACCAGTTGCAAGAGGCTGGGAGTGCACTGGGGAGGGACAACTGCACCTGCACCCTGGTAACTGGGCTTTGCCTCGACATCTGCACGTGGCACCCAGCTCCGCTTCACCAACTGGGCAGAAATGTCCATAGGAATTACTTCATTTTTCAATGTCTGAATGAAACTTTTCCAGGCTTTTCCTTTTCTCCAGAGAAAACTGTTGGCTTAATTTGATCTAAATTCAGGACAAGTCTTGATTGCTCTGAATCTGCATTTAATGAAAAAAAGCAGTAAACTATTCATCTAAGAAATTTCATTTAGCACTGTCCAGACCTTCATGCTCCAGCACCTGGCTGCCTGTGGGGAATGCATGATTTGGAGAGCAAAGGTGAGGAAGGGTTTGGAGGAGGTGACCACTTACAGCATCCTGCATCTAGGGGCTTGCGCCAGCAGGGCTGGCATCTGCAGGCAGGGTGGTGCAGACAGAGAGGGCGCGAGTTCCTGGCTGGAGAAGGGTGAGGAAGGCAGCACTTGCTGCACAGAAGCATCCTGCCCTTCCCTCCACGCTGATGTGAAGCCCAGACCTGAAGCTGCTCCAGGTCGCAGCAGGGGGTTGGCAGTTTTTGCCCAGTGAGCGAGTGATTTATTGGCCTTCTGGGCCAAAGGACGTTCCTCATTATTCAAGTCAAATTGAATTATCCAACTCAACTTACAGTTGTGCTTCTCAGTGCCTTCAGACATCCACAGTCCTTGTCCCATCACCTCCTGGTCACCACCACGGCTCCTGCTGTGTTCTTGCACTCTTGGCTCCTGCACAAAGCCAGAAGCAATAATAGTACAAATAAGAGAGAACATAAACCTGGTTCTTGCCCCTGTGCCAGGAGGTATGTAGCACTGACTGGGACCTAGTTGGAGACTGGCCGTGCTGGAGACTTGCTGGAGCCAGGCTTTGTGGACATGCTGCTTGGGATAATCTACTAAAATGAAGTATCTTATCCTGTAGCTCATCATCATATCTGTCCTGTTTTGTAACTCTTCAGCTTGGCTGGAAAGATTTGGCCACTGGTTATTCAAGCAGTACTTTTCATATGTGGGCATGCCTCCTGTACTCACAAGAGGTTAAAATTAGATATACCAGGTAGCAATGTTAAAGAGGAGCATCTAAATCAGTGTTAATAAACCCCTGAGGGTCCCCATTGCTGCACTCTTCAAGGCAGCCCCACTCCGGGGCAACACGGCAGCAGATACTCCAGGTTTCCCCCACTGCAGCTCTGCTCAGCTCTGGTGCAGGCTCCAGCACCGCCGCAGAACTTCCATGTCTCTTCTTGTGACTGTGCTTTGCTTCATGACCTCATTCCGATGTCATACATGCACCGACTCCTTGCCCCAGGCTTTGTACCTCCAACTGGTGACATGAGATGCCTGAGGAACCCCAGTGGCCACAAACCCCTTAAGGTTGCTCTCCTTGGTCCCATACGGGTCTCCTGCTGCAGCAGGCTGGCGAGGACCATCACCCAGCCCAGCTCTTCCATTCCTGCTGGGCATGGGCATTCTACTTGCCTTAACCTCCCCATGCTTTCCACCAAGGTCAGCCCTGGCTGCATGCCTCCAAAGACTCCTCAAGCTAAAAGGACACCAGTCATGGGAGTCCCAGCATTTTGCTGACTAATTTCCACTGGAATCAGGAAGCTGAGGTTACAGGGAGAAGTTATGAATGAAACAAGCCGGCCCTGGGTTCCACACAGACCAAAGGCATTACTATCCTACACAACGTGTAATTAAATTGTGGACCTCATCGCCACAGGATGCTGCGCAGGCCAAAAATACACACAGCTTTGAAATGAGATTAGACAAATTCATGGAGGACAGACTCCATGGTGGCTATTACATGGGATTGCATGCATACTGCTCTTGGCTCAGGAAGTCGCTAAGGCATCAATTGCTAGAAAATGGAAGGGTATCGCAAGGGCAGATCGCCTGCCTGTATCTGCCTGCAATTTGTCACCGTCACTGACTGGGATAGAGCTACCTCAGCTGACCTGGGACCCGCTGCAGCCCACCCTGCTGCTCTCTGAAGCTGCATTCACAGATGCCTTGTGCAAAGGATGGCACCCTGCAGAGCAGTAGGAGATCTGGGGACCCTGGCACCCTGCCCTGTCCCAGCTGTGTACTCTGCTGCATAACCTCGCCCTCTGAGCAGCCGCTCCCAAGCCAGCCCTCTGAAACCAGGGCTCAAACCCCTCCTCATTGCACATGACCACCCAGAGACGCTGCTGCTGCAAGGTTAACAGTTCCTGGCCCTCTGTGTCTGGACCCATTCACAAGCCCATGAACCTTTGGGCTTGTCCCTTCCTTACACACTGAGGACCTCCTGGGATGGATGGGCACCAAGCCCTGGCTTGCCCTCCTTGCCTACCCTGCCAGAAGTGGTACTGCTGAGCTTCTGCTCTTCCCAACTCCCAGCAATAATATGTCTGGCTCTGCAGGCATCTTACCAACTGCTCTGTGATACTCCTGGTGCAGAACTGATGCCTGCTGCTCTGTCAGTGCCCGGGCTGAGACCATTGCACAGCTTGGCAGGCTCCCAGGGCAGCCAATCCAGCTATGCCAGGGAGCTAATGGGGGGGCTGCAGTCACGGTAGCGGGCAGCCACCTCGCACCATACCATGTGCCCCTGGTCACACTGCTGTCTGCTTCCATCCCTGTGGGGCTCAATCCCTGCACACAGAATCACGGATCACAGAGTCATGGAATTTTCAGAGTTGGAAGGGACCTCTAGAGATCATCTAGTCCAACTCCCCTACTGATGCAGGAATGCCTAGAGCACACTACTCAGGACTGCATCCAGGCGGGTCTTGAAAATCACCAGAGAAGGGGACTCCACAACCTCCCTGGGCAGCCTGTTCCAGTGCTCTGTCACCCTCACCATAAAGAAGTTTTTCCTTATGTTTGAATGGAACTTCCGATGTTCCAACTTGTGCCCGTTGCCCCTCTTCCTGTCACTGGGAACCACTGAAAAGGGTCTGGCTCCATCCTCCTCCAACCCACCCTTTAGATACTTATAAGCAAGACTAAGGTCTCCCCTCAGCCTTCTCTTCTCCAGGCTAAAGAGTCCCAGCTCTCTCAGCCTTTCCTCATAAGGGAGGTGCTCCAGTCCCCCAGTCATCTTTGTTACCCTGCGCTGGACTCTCTCCAGTAGTTCCCTGTCCCGCTTGAGCTGGGGAGCCCAGAACTGGACACAGTATTCCAGTTGTGGCCTCCCCAGTGCTGAGTAGGGAGGAGAATGACCTCCCTTGACCTACTGGCCACACTCTTCCCTATGCAGCCCAGAATTCCATTGACCTTCCTGGCAACAAAGGCACGTTGCTGGCTCATGGATAATTTACTATCTACCAGGACCCCCAGATCCTTCTCCTCAGAACTGCTTTCCAGCAGGTCCACCCCTAACCTAACCACACCTCAGGGCTTTCTCCAGGCTCTCTCATCCCTCTGCTTCCCTGGTGCTCTGAGTAGTTTCCTACACCCTGGAGGTTTTTCACATCCACTGGTCCATGGTGGGCTCAGTTTCAGGAGTCTCTCTCTACCCTGGGTTCCTTTGGCTGGAGTCTTCGCTCTTGACCCCTTTTACTCTGTATCTCTACAGCATGCCCTGGCAAGGAGCCCACAATTTAGTTCCACGCTGTGTCAGACAGTAATGCCTTGGCAGCACATCCATCGCTGCACGGTGTGGGGCTACTCTAATGCCTCCATGTCTCCTGCTTACCTAGTTGCACCCTTTAGTCTGGCACTTGTTATTGTGCCTTTGGTCTGGTTTAGGATGCTGGACAGGGAGTGTGGGAGCAGGTGTTGTGCTGACTGAACTTTGCTGCTTGTGACTAAAGGAGAGTGGTGCTCGTGGCTCACACCAGTCTGCCCAGCTGCCATCCTGCTGCTGGGTTGGCCACGGTGCCATGTGTGTGGGTAGGCTGGTGCATGGGATGGGGCAGCCTCCTCTCCGGGCTGTTTTCTTTGCCCTCACTTGCACGAGCACGAAGGTCTGGATCCTTTGTGGAAGGAAAAGGAAAAAAATTATGGTAAAAACTTTGACTTTGGGGTTTGTTTTTGTTTTTTTCATAGATCTTCAGGAAAAAAAGATGTGAAATGAATAAGACACTGTCTTGAGGAATAAGGCCCAAAACTTGGAGGAGCTGATGAAGGAACTGTGGGGAGAATACTATTTCTTTATATAAAACCCAGGCGAGGGACCATGCACACACAGAACCCTGGTTTGTGCACGTCATCTTGGAGACACGAAGTGTTCCCAAGTTAAACAGAGGGAAGTTAGAGAAGTGTGGTTTGAGAATATTGGTGAAAACATCCAGTACTGAAGAAACTGTGCTAAAAGACACAAGCAATTGGATGGCCTGCAAGGCGCAGGCTTGTCCTCTGCTGCTGCCCCTACGACACTGCCTGAAAACAGCCAGTCTGAACATGGGGAGGCCTCCAGCCACTGTGTAAAGGCATTTAAAGCAGGGAGGGTGTAAGTGGTGTGAGCAGAGGAGCAGCACTGGCAGGATGCAAGAGACCTGGGGCTGGCCCTCACTCTGCAAACCTGGCTTGCCCGTACCAGGTGGGTGGCAAAGCCACGGGGACTGAGCTGAACACAGCTTAGCACGCTGGCTGGCATGGCCTACCCTACCCTGATATCATGGGCAACCTGAGCTTTGGAAAACCTTTAGCTGAAATAAAGTGGGAAGCACAGCTGTTGGAGCAGTCGTTGCCCCACAAATGTAAGCAATGGCAAGAGCCGCATGACCCTTCCTGGGAATAGTTTTCCCTGCTCTTCTCTCTTAGGCAAGGCTTGCACATGTTTTTTTGAGGTGGCAGAGGTAAGTTTCCAGAACCCAAGGGGCAGGAGAGCAGTGCCAAAGCCATAATAAGAAAGCAGATGCTGAGATGGGAGTGGGGCCGTGCACACGCGACACCCACAGTGCAGGAGCGTCTCAGGCTCTGGCTGTTGGTGGGACACGTGGGGACCACAAGGGCAGCCTTCGTTGGTTTATCAGAGCAGATGTGAATAATGCGTGTTTTGCTGCTCTCTTTCCCCTCCACCCTTCAGTGGCTCACTTTTGGTGGTGGGTTGTTTGTTTTTTTTCTTTTCAAAGGAATGACTTTTAACTTTAAAAAAAAAAAAAAAAAAAAAACTTTTCTCC
>VYXH01008049.1:14066-71646 GCA_013397275.1 Burhinus bistriatus
TTTTTTTTTCTTTTCAAAAAAAATAATTTTAAATTAAAAAAAAAAAAAAAAAAAAAAAATCTGTCCTCTCAGCTCCTCCCCAAGCCTATGCACTCTCTGGGACTCTGGTCACCCCTCTCTTGCCTCATCTCCATCCTGCCTTTCCCCATTACATGCTTCCCCCTCGTCCTCCCTCCTGTCCCTCCTCCCACTGCCTGCATCCTTCCAGCCCTCGCCCGGCCGCCCTGCCCCACTCCGGGCTCTGCACACCCGCCCCTGCCCCCTTCCCAGGCCCGGAGGTACAAATGATTAGATTTTCAGCCCAATTAAGGCAGGCTGTCTCCTGGCTGGGACAGAAAAGGCTGGCTCTGGAAGGTGGGAAACAAGCTTTGACAGGTCCTGGCGTCCCCAGCGCCCTCCGATGGCTCTGCCTGCTGGGCTCCTTTGTGCTGCTCCAGGAGCAGGGCCAGGGCTCAGCTAGGGGTGCAGGAGGGTCTCCTCTCGCCCCTCCTCTTCCCCAGCCCAGCAAAAAGAATAGCTAATTAAGAGGTCTAAACGCAGGCAAAACTAATTCCCTATTCAGAGCTCTGACAGGCAGCGGGAGGGAGGGGGAAGGCGGCAGGCGGTGAGCTGGAGAGCGTGGCATCATCTTCTGCAAAAGCTGAGGACCTGGGGGAGCGGGTTAACCCTCTCCTCCCTGCCCTCTAGGGCGGGCGAGCGGGGTGAGACACATCATCCCATGTCCCTCACGCACCTTGGCAAGGCCCTGGGGTCCCCGGCAGCAGTGATGCTCAGCCACGCGTGCTGCAGCTTCTGATAAGCAGCGCTGTCCCCACATGGGGCCAGCTCCATCTTGGCCAGGCTCTGCGGGGAGAAGCTTCTGCCACAGGTTTTCCATCCCCATGACCCTCCCCTACCACACATGGGTAGCATCAAAAGGCCTTACTTGTTCCCACCAGCATCATTTTATCCTGGTGAGCCCCTGGACAGCCCCTCTGTCCCTGTCCCATGAGCCCACTGCTGCCCGTTCCCAGTCCGAGCCTTGAGCCACGAGCAGCCTCCCAAGGCAGCTGGGGACGGGCCCGACGAGCTCAGCTTCCCACTTGTGCCTGGATCCTACAACCCAGGGTTCAGCTCCATGTGATGCTGCGATACTACGGAGGGAGCAGGGCTGCCTGTCCAGTCCAGCCCTGCCCTGCCCCTGCTACAGGGCGGCTCCTGCTCACCCTCCCCAGCACAGGAGGCCCCAGGCAGGGCATGCTGCCTTCCCCTGCCTTCTGCAGCACGACCCCAGTCCAGCACAAGCACTCTTACCTGGCTCCAAGTGGTCAAGCTTTGGGGAAGTGGAGGTGAAGGGCTGCTGGAGGGCGAGGCTGCACTGGAAGAGGAGCCAGGTATCTTGGCTAGCCCAAGGGGATGCTGCTGGGGTTAAATTTGCTTTGCTTTAAATAAAAGAAACCACATCCACCCAGATGACTTTGAGGTGCACAAAGAGAGGCGTAGCACTCCTTGGCACCTGTGCAAGGAATTACATGAGTGTCACTGCAGGCAGGATCTGGCCCTTCATTCTCTACATGCACAGATCAACCTGTCTCTGCAAAGCCAGCTTCCCGCGCAGCCCTGAGGCCGGGTCAGTGAGCCCTGACCCATGCACAGCCTGTGCATGCTCCACAGCCGGCATCAGGCAAGGCCTGGGGACTGCTCCCGAGTCCCCATGCAGAGCACAGGGCAGGATTTCCCACACTGCCAAAAAAAGTCTTCCAGAAAAGTCTGTCCCCTTGGTTCCTACACTCTGTGGCAGCTGAGCTTCCTGGAGACTGAGGTCCTCACTGGACTAAGAGTGTCCTCAAACAGGTGAGAGAGGAGATGTCAGACAGTCTGTGGGTCACAGCTACTTCTGCCTGCAGTGACATCTCTCCTCCCTCCCTCCAGCTCCTGCCAGAAATGTCTGGGTTCACATCCGAGTGAGGATATCCCCATTCCAGGTATCCCTGTCCTCAGCCACCTGGCCTCCCGCTCCACAGGCTGGACACTCACCCAGTACGGACCAGCAAAGATTTGCTCTCTCCAGCACAGCAGCAATTCATGCCAAAGATCTGGTTATCTAGTCCTAAAATCCAGCTGCTCTTCTCAGAGCCCAGTCTCCTCTGCCGTGCATGGCACACTCAGCAGCCCATCTTTCTCAGCAGGTGTTTACGCAGGGTACCCTGTGGCCATCAGCCCATGCATGGTGCATGTTGCAGCAGGGTGATGTCTCTCCTGTAGCGTGACTGCATGCTGCCTGCCGAGCCTCTCCTTCCCAGGTAGCTCCTGAAACCAGAGAGTGCAGACAGGGTCCTCTGTGTCCCTGCTGATGCAGGACACCGATGCCATCTGCCCTGGCATTGAGTCCTGTGGGCAATGGCAGGTGATGAATGTACAGCCCCAGCCCATCCCGTCCTCCCGAGGTTATCTATAGATGGATGAGTGAATTCAACGATAATTAGCCTCCTGGCAGGAATCACTGCCCTGTTGGGAGTGATGAACCGTGCCAAAGAAGAATCCAAAAGCTTTTGGCTGCCAGAAAGCTGGGGACATTCTGGCCAAACTGTGGTTAAGAGGAGATCGGAGTCTCCAGAGCTTCCCAGCCCAGCGGTGGCTGACCGGCTTCCCCCAGCCCTGCCCAGGAGCAGCTGTGCTTCATTCCCCCTGGCTGAGTCTCAGGAGGAGCTGCAAGCAGCCAAGGGCTGGTGTAGGAGGTGCAAAGGGTGTCCTGCAGCCTTGTCACCAGTGCACCTCACCATCCAAAGGGCACAGTGGAAGCAGGACTCCGCTCTGAGCAGCTGTTCCCATCACAAACCTTTCAAGCCTCCTCATGCTTCCCGTCACACGCTGGTGCACACCAAGCCAGCATCTTCAGAGGCTGCTGCAGGATTCAAGTGCATATTCCTGCCCAGCTTTTCTCTAGGAAGGGTTTCCCCCATGAGTTTCCAGTAGCTTCCTGGGATTCTCTATTTAAAAAAAAGCTCAGTGTGGTCTTACCTTGCCTTTAAGTGAAGCACAGATTGCAGTTTTACGCATCTTTTCTGAAGGAAGCCCTCATCCAGTGAGTGGTGAGCAATCGGGTCTCATAGTACTATCAATCATGGTTTCTTGTACTACAAGCTGTATTCACTGGCACCACCCAAGATAATGTCCACACTGGGTCACGTACCCCACATACTCACAGGCAGCAAGAGGGCCTGCTATAAATTTCCTTCAGCCTAAAGAGACAAGACAGATAGAGGGTGGGGGGAGAAACCCAGCTCTCTATTTTTCATTAAAACTGAATTATTTTCTTTAAAAGAAACTGGGGGGAAAGCATCAAGAAAAATCTGGAAAATTTCTATGAGGTTTTACGACATCATGTCTTTCAAAGAGATTCCACAGAAAATATTAGCAGCCGAGTGCCTTCATACTGCCAGAGAGCTGGAGGAGATGGCCCTGGGTGATGTTATGTCTTGAAAACTTTGGGTGACTTGACCTGAAGCAGGAAGAGGAATTCAGAAAAGAAGCAGAAACGCCAATCAACATCTCCAGCCCAGCTTTCCCCAGGCCAGCCGGGGTGTCCAGCTGGCCAAGGGGAGCTGGGTACCCCCATCCCTGGCCAAAGGGTGCATCTGCCGAAGGGAAGGACGCGAGCCGGGGCAGTGGGGAGGGATGCTCAGGGCCCCTCAACAGAAACAGCCCTCTTCCTGCTCGGGCTCCGTGGTGTGGCCATTTCCTTGGTCTGGGCCCCAATTAAAAGAGCCAAATGGAAAGGGACGGAGAAAAAGAGTGAAAGAAACAACATTTCCTGCCTGAGGAGATTAACTCTCCAAATTACATGTGAACAGAGGGGGAGGCGAGAGGGGAAAAGGAAACCCAGCTTCCACCCCAATAAAAGCCAGTTCATTTAATAAAGGAGGAGCGAGGAGGGGGAAGGTGGCTGAAAGAAAATGAGGCTGGGAGGTGTGGAATTAGCCTTGTCAAACAAGGAGCTTTGCTGTCCCAGAACTACTTCTTTATTGTTCCAATTTTTCATGCTTACTTAGCTCTCAATGCTGCACAAGACAACAGCTCATTATCGGGGGGGGGACGGACGGGACGGGACAGGATGGACATGGCTGCATCAGTGCTGAGAAGTAGAAGGGAAATAAAATTTTTTAAAAAGAGTCCTTTCCCTGGGGCTTCGGCCTCTCCCCCCTGCGTGGAGCTGCAGACGTCGGGGCTGGGAGGAGCAGGGCATTGCCGAGTCAGGAAAAAGGGGTTTCCACAACCTTTGGCACCAGCACCAGGACAAAAGCAGCTGACTCTGAAATGCCATCTTATGGCCTGGGGAAGGGGAAGGAGGGGTGACCGAGGGTGACATGGAGGGCTCCCCATCTCCTTGATGTTCCTGGATCCTGTCCCAGTGGCTGCTGAGGGAAGAGGGGCTGAAGAGGGGCTGGGGCAGCCAGGAATGTGGGGACAAGGACCCCTCTGCTCCATGGCCAGGCTGCCACGTCCTTATGGATCAGCTGGCCAAGGCACATCTGTGGCATCATTGTCTACTAAACAACATCTGCTCTAACTCGGGAAATCGACTTCCAGCCTTATCCCGGGGCTCCTTGTTTGTTTTCTCCCTAGGATTTTCCTGATCAGATTGGCTTGCCTTACAAAGCCAAACTCACACCAGAAAGGGTATCAGGATGTTTGTGGGTAGGAAGGTTACGCTCCATATTAGTGATGCTGCCTTATAAAGCCCTGTTTGCACAGTCTCATAACTCTCCGAAAAATGCTCCCTTTTAGGATCAGGCAGCGAGGATGGGTCTAAGAGGCAGCACCATGAAGCTGATGCTTTCCACAAACTCACCTCCGAGCTGTACTTTTTGCACCCACCCACAAGATCAGCACTGGGGAGAGGACAAGCTGGAGGACATACCAGGGGACTGAGGAATGGAGGAGCACTGGGCCGGAGGGGAAGAGCAGCTATGGCCAGGCTGGATGGTTTTCAATGGTCCTTGGTAGAGATCCAGGAAACAAGAGTGCAGACTGACCTTCCAGATAACTATCATTTGGAGATTTCAGCCAACAGCCAAGAGGTGGCAACCATAGAGGACCACGAGGAGCAGTGACAGCTCCAGTCAGGACTTGCTTGACACCTGCAGTGGATGGAGGGTTCATTGTTTTTAAATGTGTTCAGCTGCCTACCAACTATCCATAGCTTAATCAATTATGGGACGACCAAGTACTCCTACACTGAAGATGTTCACAAGCACTGAGACCCCGCAGTGCCATTGTACCCTGTAAAATCTGTGGAAGATATGAAGATATTGGGCTTGGAGATGACTTGTACCTGCATTTGCATGCTACAGGTTGGGTCACTGTTTCTCAGTGGAAGATAGTTAACCCTTCCAAAACAAAAGCCTCTGCAAAAACTCATGGCTGTTCTCCAAAGGTGAAGCCAAAATGTTCCCCCATTCTCCCCAGTCTGCTCGATTTTTCCAGTTACTGGATGCAGTTCCAGTTTGGGAAGCTGCAAGTCCAGTGACGTCTGTTCTGGAGGCAAGAGGAGTGAGGGTCCTTCAGGACACCCTTAAACTTCAGGGGGTTTCCCATTTACCAGGTGCAGTCCATTCAGGTACAGGGTGCCACAAGGGAAATAAAAGTCGCAGAAGCAGTATGTCATTTTTGGTGCCCAGGAAACCTTTCTAGCCCAAGAAGCTCCTGATGGACTGACTCCAAACCCACCCTGGCTATGGCCATGGACTCCACCAGGTCCCTTTGCTCTGTGACAAGGGCTGACCTTGTCTGCCTGGTTCAGAACAAGCCCTGCTCTCATAGTACTGTGATAGGAATCCTGGAAACTTCTCAACTATTCAGAAACAGCTCTTTTTCTCCAAAAATTTGAGACATGCCTCACTTGGAGAGCTGCATACTGTCCCTCCCACCACAGCAGTGACAGCGTGCGGCAACCTCATACTTGGGCTGCAAGCCTGGGGAAAACCCACCTGATTTTCAAGCTCTGAGGAGGAGACTGCAGAGAGTGGGTTATAGCACCAGTGTCACTGCACTTTCAGAAGTGTCCCAGGTCTTTTTATGCTCACGAATACTATCTCAGCACCGTCCCAAACTTCTGCAACTGCAAAACCTTCTTCTGAGACAGTAGATAGAGAGTAAACTGGGCAATTAATGTCACGATGCCAAGCAGTGGAGTACCTGGCTCGCTCTTCGCATTGATCCCAGCAGCAGACTGCTTGGCTTGTGACAGCAGCGCTGGGCAGGATAACAGCCCCTGAGGTATGTGGCAAACCCTTCAATTCAGCTGTCAGAGCTGGAGCTTTACCTAGCAGAGATTGCTTTGGCCCTTCTCACCTGCATGCAGCTGGGCCATGCACAGGCTACACAAGCAGGCGCAGCGGCGATGGGACAGGCTGGGGCTCTGGCAAGTGGCCAGAGCCCTGGCATCCAGCTCAAGACAAGGGTGTTTGAGGGCAGAAGTATTGACTGTGAAGTCTAGTCCCACTGGATGCCCCCCCAGGCTGTCCTGCCTGCAGCTTTCCCAGCCTTTGGAGATCTCCCAGTTCCCCAACTGGAAGGCTGCAGCCGGGCTGATGCTGGGCTGCTCCCAGCAGCAGGTGCTCAATGGGAGCAAAACGCAGTGCCTTGGTCGGATGCTTGGTTCAAGGCAGACAGACAGACAGGCTACATCAAAAGCCTAAAGCCAGTCTGATGCCCTACATCACTGCTCAAAATCTTTCAGGGTGATAACCCCAACCTCTCCGTGAAAAACCGCTCCTCCGGGAGTTTTCCCATCCCTGCTCAGGTGTGCTGAGCTCATGGTGAGCTCCAGAGATGCATGGCCACTTCTGCCTGGGGCACAGCTTGGGTTTGTGCCCATCTACCCAGGGACTGGCACCTCCTTTTTTCCCCTCTTTCTCCCCGCTACACTCTCCTCCCTCGGCTTTGCCTTCAAACAGTAAGGAACAAATTCCAGGGATTTTGCCTGGGGGCCCAGGGAGCAGGGATGCGAGCTGGTCTCCATCTGACTGCGACCGAGTCTCTCCCCCTCACTGGAAATTGAAAGCAGAAGCCGTGGAGCGGTGACAAAAATCTGCATTACGTTATGGCAACTGGATTTTTTTTTTTTTTTTGAAGATTTTATAATACATCGTTTTGAAACTCTGCCAGTGATCATCATCAAAGTGAGAGGAGCGCCTTAGAAAGAACAATGGTGGTGGAGGGTGGGGGTGAGCAGGGTGGCTGGGTATTGATGTGTAATCCTTTTTAAAGCCAGTTCTAGAGACAGCATGGGATATTTATTTTAATTTTTTTTTTTTTTCCTGAAGCGCAGATACAATTTAGTATGGTAACGGCAGCCAGTAATACCAGAGCTCTAGATAGAGGCGCTGGATTGCATTAGGGCTGCGCCGCAGTTAACCCCCACCTCGCTGCCTGCTGCTGCCCCCGCAGCCCCGGTCCCGGGAGGGCAGGACGTGGGGCCTGGGGGAACGGGGAAAGGCAGAGGGGGCCAAAACAGAAGCTCAGGAGAGACCAGATGGAGACGAGAGGAGGGGAGGAGAGGAGCGTGCTGCTGCAGGCAGGGCCAGGGCTCCGCATCCTACTGGGAATCACAACCCGAAGACATCATCACCTCCAAGGGCAGCAGCTCGGGTGCTGCCAGAACGGTCTCCTGGGCTCTGCAGTGCCACCGCCGCCCATCTCCTCCTCCAGCAAAGCCCAGCCAAGCTGGGGGAAGACTCCCACGGCCCCCAGCACCTTGACATCAGCTCCTTGGCCGGTGCGCCTCTCTCTCTACCTCAGCAGTCATTTTTACTGCCCCTGTTTTCCTCACTGCAAGGGTTCCTCCTTCAAGCCAAGCAAAACACAGGGCCTTTCCCAATCCCTGTCCCGCTAACATCCTCCCGCCACACAGAAAGAAGGGAATGACAGATCCTAGCACATATCCCAGTGGCAGTGAATGCTGCGAAACCCGACTGGCTCAGGGAGGGTGTCAGGGTCCTGGGGAGCTGAGGCGTTCCCTGGAGCCTGAGTCTCTCTTAGGTTCTCTTGGCTTGAAAAAAAGAAAATTAAAATGCCCACAAATCAGCCATTCACTGTAATTTCATCACAGCAGCTGTGTCAGAAGCATCCATTGCTCTGGACAAACTCATAAGGATGTAGCTCATTATTTTGGACTCTTTACGACATCAAATAGCTGTGTCAGTTGCCCAGGTGCGGTGGTACATCATGGGAGATCTGGTTTTACCCCAACATGGCTGGCCAGCTGGGAAGAGCTCATGGTCCTGCAGTATCATTTTGCATCACCTGCTGCTGCTCTGGGGTCCAGTGACCTACAAACACTGGCCTTGCTCATGCTGAGTCAGGCAAGTTCATCCAGGCCTGCGAGGCTTATGTTTGCCCTGCTCCAGACTGGATCTTCAGAGTCTGTTGCTTGCTGCGGCTATGGGAAATCAACCTGGCAGCTTTCCCATATGCCTTTACCAGCAGAATCCAACCCTAAGCCATCTCGCCCAGGCTTCCTCTTGTGTTTGCATCACTGAAGCACGGCTTCCTACACCTTCCTAACCAAATGTTTCCTTCTGGGGTGGACATATATTTCACACCACATTTCCTTCTTCTAACTGACTCATAAAAAGTGTCCGTTCTCAGCCAGCCCGACACAGAGCTTGATTGTCCAGCATGCATGGGAGCTGCTTGGCTCAGTCCCAGGCATTTGGATCTGGGAGCAGACCTCATCCCATGCATGTCAGGACAGAGCAGAATCAGGGGGAGGCAGGTAGGAGGGCCACAGCAGACCTCAGGGCAATGGTTCAAAGCTGAGACCATCCTGCTATGCCTTCAGAAGATGACAACATACATGAGCTCACTGCTGGTCCGTGCAGCCCCAGCTGAAGCATGCAGCATGCAAACTGAGGCCACCAGGGTAAAACAATATTCACACATCCCACTCTTTTGAGTGCTAGGTTGGACATGAGATGTCCATCTAAGTGTCCTCTGGCTATATATTATGCACATTATGGCCAGATGACCACCTTCTCCACTCCACATGTGCAGCAGCCTCTCCAGCACAACGTTCAGGCACTGGTTCTCTTTTTCTTGCCAGATGCAGATAACAATACATAGCAGCAATTGCTCAATTCCTTCATGCCATGGAGAATTGCACTGCCCATCAGAAACTGTAAATCTTCCAGGTAAACTACAGCCCACCTCGTGAGAAGTGGCTGATGGCATCAGCTCAGAGCTTCCCAGCTTAGGAGATAGCTTGCTAGTTAACGATGTGCTGATAATTAAGTCCAGTCCTTTCCAAGAAGAGCTTTCCCTACCAGTTAATCCCAAGAGCAAATAATGTAGATTGACTTTGTCTTGGTCTGTAAATGCAGGACTGGTCATGACAACTCTATCCCAAGAGCTCTCCGCTCTCCAGTGTGGATGGGTCCCCACTGCTCCCCAGGGGCTGGCTGAGTGGGGAGAAGGTGCAAAATGCCTCGGTGAGACGCAAGCTCAGCTGGGGGTCTGGCCACCCCCTCACAAGCTGTTGGGTGTGGGGACAGTCCCAGCTCGCCATGTGGGTGTGAAGTTGGAGTGCATCGTGGTGGTCCAGGAAGGCAGACCCAGGGTGCAATAAGGAAGATCAGAGAGCCCCCAAACTGTGTCTCATTCACTACAGGGCAACCTGAGCTTGCTAGGGCTGCATGCACGGAGGGGGAGAGACTGGCTAGAGGAGCAATTTAGCTCCTGCCACCCTGCCCCGCTCCTTCTGCACATGTAGCACTGAGCACCACTCTACCATGGAGGCAGAAGAGGTAAGCAATGGGCATTTTTGTGCTCCTCTGCCAGGCAGGTATGTCCCAGGCAGTGTGACATGCTAGTGTTGGATTGCCAAGTTCAGATCCTCCCTGCATGTTGGCCCCATCCTGGAGCTGAGCTGCACGCATTGTCACAGTTGGAGACCTCGCTGTAGCTCTCCAGACCTTGGTCTCCTTGGATCATGCAAGAGACTCTTTCCCTCCTAGTGCCTCCCAGTGACACCAGTTCTGGGCATCATCTGCAGAACTGAAGAGTGATGCAAGCCCAATCCCTGAGCAATTTGTCTTCCTGATGTTCTTCCTACTTCCAGGCAGAGTTGCCCCATGCCTCCAAGAGGCATGCCATGGCAGACTCTGAGGCCTTAGCCCTGTGCAAGATGCAGATAGAATCATAAAATCATAGAATGGTTAGAGTTGGAAGGGACCTTAAAGATCATCAATTTCAACCCCCCTGCCCTGGGCAGGGACACCTCCCACTTGGCCAGGTTGCTCAAAGCCCTGTCCAACCTGGCCTTGAACACCTCCAGGGATGGGGCAGCCACAGCTTCTCTGGGCAACCTGGGCCAGCGTCTCACCACCTTCACAGTCAAGAATTTCTTCCTAATATCTAATCTAAATTTACCTTCTGTCAGTTTAAAACTGTTCTCCCTCATCCTATCACTCCACCCCCTGATCAGGAGTCCCTCCCCATCTTTCCTGTAGCCCCTTTAGGTACTGGAAAGGGCTCTAAGGTTTCCCTGGAACCTTCTCTTCTCCAGGCTGAACAACCCCAACTGTGTCAGTCTGTCTTCATAGGAGAGGTGCTCCAGCCCTCTGATTGTCTTCGTGGTCTCCTCTGGACTTGCCTCTGCCTGGGAGACCCCTGTGCAGCCCTGGGAGAGCCCTGCTCAACATGGACATCTCAACACTGTTTCCACCATCACACATCAGGCAGAGCATGGCACTGAGATACTCTGACTATAGGGCTGTAGGACACAGGGAAGTACAGGGGATGTGGGCACTTGGCCAGAGCTTCTCCCTGCACGGTTCTGGAGGTAAACCACTTCAGCAGGTGAGGGAAAACCTACACTGCTCCAAGTAACTGCAAAATGGGGCCACTTTATAAAGCCCTCCTGGAGAGGCTGCCCACATGGCAAGGCTTGCGAGATCTCCTGTTGGTATGACATGGAAAAATTTCCGGCTGATGGTGAAGAGCTTCTGACTTCTGGTGTGAGCCTGAACAGTCCTGCCATGCCTTGCACCCATCTGCTTTCAGCAGCTGCCTGCCCTTGACATGAGTTTCTGAGAGAGACCATGGGGTGAAAGAGTGAAGTGGTGTCCTCAGCTCAGGCCTTTATGCTCACAGAAGGTGGCCTCAATCATTATCATTAAGCCTATCATGTTAAAAGCATCACGTGTTTATGGCTAGTATCAAGAGGATCTTTGACTTGCAGACTGTCAAAGCCCAGACCCCATCTTCCTGGCTGCAGTTAGGATGCTGTGCGAAGTCAATGGTGCTCGTGGCATGGGAAATGAGGAAGGGTACCAGCAGTGTCATCAGCTTTTAAAGGATGGTCCCAGATAACCATGGCAGGAACAGGAATCCCTTTGCATTTGAGATTTCAAACCACTGTCCCTTCCTCTCCACCTTTCCATCTACCTCCTCGCATGCACCCATGCTGTTGACAGTATATTGGGCACTTCCCCCAGACCTGAACTCAACCCACCTGTCCTGTGCTTGCTCTGGGTGGATGGGGACACTGTGCTGCCGACATTGCTAGGGCCACGCCCTCTGACCCTGCTATGTGAGGATGCAGCTTCTAGGGGATGGTCCCCTCCGCAGAGCAGCCCCAAAGCTAGCCAGGCCTCAGTAGGCACAAGAAAGGCATTCATCCCCCTGTCAGTGGGGTCGCTTCACTACCCAGCATCGCCTAGAGGCAGACAGCACAAGTCAGCACAAGGCTTGTGCCTGGCTCCAGTCTAGGTGACAAATGTCTTCCTTGAGACGCCTTCCAAAATTGTATCAGACAGGGTGGGCACAGGGGTGTCTCCTGCTATAGGGCCAGGGATGTGCTGTGCCGAGTCCCCGAGGTCCAGAATGGGGGGGAGCCCTGGTTTCCCTGCTGGTGTTGACCCTCTCACTGGGGTGGTGGCCCTGAAGCACAGAAGAAGAGGCAAAGGGCTGTGACAATGCAGTAGGGTCCCTGCCTGCTTGGCTGCTGCTGGCAGATAGAACTCACCTACCTGCTTCTGTTCAGCTGTGTTTGACCTTTGCAGGAGGCCTGCACCAATGCAGCAGCCTGGACCCAGATGGGAGCCTGTGGGGGCACCAGGGAGCCCAGCTCCATCACCTCACCCACTTCGCCCAAAACCGGGACTGGTTGCTACCACTGAATGCCCTGCCCTCCAAAGGAGGACAGACCCTACCCCAGTACACCCCTGGGGGTAGCCAGGCACTGCACGGGGGTGTTGGCATCTCTCCTTTCAACTGGGAGATGATAGGGTAGACCAGCCATCCTGGCCCGCTCGGTGGCGTATGCTTCTCCCAGAGAGCTGTCTGTGGTGGGCAGCCAAGGCAAGGACCAGGTATTGAAATGCCACTTTGCTTCCTTCATCGTGGCTTGCAGCCAGCCCTTGGCTGTGGCCAAGGTGGATGCATCACCTCTGTATCCTCTCCTCCTGCCCGTGGAGCAGGCAGCTGCTTGCTCCTCCCTTCCAGCCAGCTTCTGAAAGAGAAAGTCCTCCTCTCCCCAGACCCACCCCTCTACTTGCCTCCTTAAAGGTGGAAGGTGAGGGGAACTCATCCCATCAGCTAATCTGGGGGATTTCCTCCATGGCATGCAGGAAAAGGGTAGCTTTCCTGCTACAGCCCAGGAAAGTTTGAGGGTCCCTGGCCACTGCCTAAGGTGGGCCACAGGTCCTCTGCCCCTATAAAGTTAAAAAAAGACCAGCTACAAAATTTTGGCCCTTGCAGAAAGAAACGGGTTCCTCAGCCTTCCTCCATCCCCTGCCCAGGTGCAGTCTTTCTCCTCTGTCATCCAGCCTTGGGTAGCTTCTCTCTCCCAGTCTGGGAAGACGCTGGTCTGCTTTCTGTGGGATCCAAGCAGGACTACCACCTCCTCCCTGCCACCCTTGGGTAACTTGGAGGCTCCCACATCCCCGCCGCCACACACCTGGGATGGCTCCCAGCCCCGACCCAGCAGCTCCCAGCAAGCAGGAGGCTGTGGGCTGCCTCCTGCCCTCCTTCTCCTTGGGCGCAGAGATGGAGGGTGCCGAGGAGGGGCCGAGTACACACACACTTGCACGCACACACACGCACACCTCTGAAAGGAGCAGGCCCTCTTTAATGAAAAGCAACAGATGGGTGTAGCTGGCAGGTGCAGGCTTCCAGGGTGGGGGTGTTTAATGATGTCTTTAAACATTGTGAGCGTGTCTGTCTCTCACTCATGTCCCTTCTGCTGTGCAGTGGGGATGCCTCTCCCCAGGCCGGTGCCTTGGGAAGAGCCCTCTTGCCAGCAGGGCAGGTCAGGGAGATGAAAGCATGCCTGCGAGCCACAGCTCCTACCTCCTAGGAGACGGACATTGCCTCCCAGCCTGGGGACAATGGCAGGGTCTGGTCCCCCTGCATCGTCTCTAGGTGATGTCACATCGATCAGAGCAGCCGTACCAAGGGGAGGGGAACAAACACGCACGCACACAAAGGAGCCCGCTTTGAAGTCCTGTGAAGGAGTGTGCCTGCTGCCTCTGGGCTGCCCGTACCTCCCAGCACTCGGGCGGTGGGTGTATGTGAACGGGGCCAGGGCAGCACGGCACGGAGGGGTGGGTGGATGCCTGCGGCGGCTGGATGGGAGGGCAGGGCCCATGAGCATCCGCTGTGCTCCCAGGTTGCGAAGGGTATTGGTTTCTTACACCTGCCACAGCTGGGTTTGCATGTGAGCCCTCCCCTAGCTCAAGCAAGGGAGAAGCCTTCTCATGGGCTGTGAAAGCAGCCTGGCCTTTCCATGGCCCGAGGGATGTTCATGGACCCCCATGTTAACCGCACCCACCCTACTGGGTTTTGAGGAGTCGCTCCAGGTTTGCATCTAGTGGTGAAAGGGATTCTCTCGGCCACCCAGAACCAGAATTCTGATTACAGTAGGTAATTAAACACATTTGAGTTCTTCACGTTTCTTTCCTGATGGCTTTTTTGCCACAACTGGGAGGCCTGAGAGATTACCCAGTGAAAATGGAAACCCTTGCCACATCACATGGCTCCAGGAGCTGGGGCTTCAATGGGAAAGCACCAGCACACGTGCTGGCAATACCGCCGCTGCAACCGAGCCCGCCGTGTGATGAGCCTTCAGCTCCTTGTATAGCAGAAAAGATACAGGCTTATTTAAATGCTGCAGATGATATGTACCAGCAACTGGATTTGCCGTCAGATTTTCTCCTTGGCTGTGCACAACAATGGTTCCCATCCACAAAAGAAGGAGCATGAAGCACCCATCACCCTGTACCATATCCACCTTGCTCTCACTTCAGCCAACTGGCGGCAAAAGAAGCAAAAGAAGCAAAAGAAACTGTTGGCTACAATTTTTAAAAAGTGACTAATTGTTCTCAGCATCTTCCTTTCAATTAAAAAATTAGCAATCAAACCAAAAACACCCGAGAGGAATTCAATTTTTAGAAAGAGCGGCACACTTGTCATCTGGAAAAATCAGACTGCAGGCAGCTAAAAATAGAGATCTCCTGAACTTCTGAAAACTGTGCCCACTCGCGCTGGTTTTCTCCGCTCCAGCCACACACGAAACCATCAAAACCTTTTCCTCCCTTCCTCTGTTTGGGCACCAGTTTAATCAAACAGCTCGGGGAACAGCATGCAGCTGCAGCTGCCGGGGGGGCCGGCAGACAAACCCTGCTGACAAGTAGGCTCTCTGTAAACCGTGGCTGCAAAGTTTGTTTACAGTGTTAAATGTCCATGAAAGTGGTGGTGATATTTAAAAATAAGGATGTTTTTTCATTTTCTGAATGGAAGTCTGGGCCTGGCCTGTGTTGTTGCAGAGAGGCAACACAATACTGCAGTGGGCTCCTGGAGCAAGGAGCAGGGATGCTCGTGCCAGGACCCTCTCCGGCACTGGACCCACCACAGTTTGCCAGTGTCCAAGCCACCCTGGACAAAGAGACGCTCTCGGTACTGGCTGGGCTGTACATGTCTTGGGAATACAGGTTTGTCGATGCCTGCAGCCTGCGTCCACAGCAGGCAGGGCATGCCTGTGCTGCGATGCTTGCCAATGAGGACATGAGTGTGCAACGCCTGGGGTGCAAGGCTCTTGCTCTTTGAACTCACAGCATTGGCAGATGTGCCCACATGGCACCAGGAGCATCTTCCAGAGCATCTCCGCCTTTAGAAGAACTACCTTGGAAGTTCGACCTGGAAATATTTGTAGCCAACTGAATGGACAGTCCCACCTTGTGCCTCTGCTTCAGGTCTGCTGCCTTGGAGGCACTTGGAGGAGAGAAGGCATCCAAATACCAGAAACCAAGCAAAGGAAAACACCATCACCACAGCATATGCCTCTGGCTTGGGGGGATGGGAGGGAAGAGAAAAGAAATAAAAAATTAACCAAACTTTTAAGCAAAAGTTCTAGGCCATCTTAAAAGGAAGGAGGTGAAAGCTTCAAGTATCATGTCCTTCTGCTTTCAGAGCCTCTTTGCTCGCAGGAGATCTCCTCTCCCTTAACAACGCAGTGCATTATTGCCCCTGTACGCTAGCAAAGACGCCCGCTGACCAACCCACGGAAAATGGTTGGGCTTTCATTTTACACGAAGTGGGTACATTTCTTTGGCATCTTGGATGTCAAGCATTCCTGAGGCAACACGGTGAAAACACACTTGGCTCACAAACGGGTGATGTTTCGGGGCTGCAGTAAACACCAGTGCTACTCCCTTTTGGGGACTTCTCCTCCCCTCTCCGTAACCCAGACTGCACCACAAAGGAGCAGATGCTGGCGCTGCTGCAATTTATTTTAATTCCAACCCCTCCATCTTTTTCTTTCCCTCTTTTTTTTTTNTAGTTCCCATAAAAGTGAAGGACTGTCAACACCAGCTTTGGAGCCAACCATACTGCCGGCAGCTGTTGTGCGGGCTGTGCGCACAAAGCCCCCGAGTGCACCTCAGTCTGTCGTCCCCCCCAGCCCCGACACAGCCCTCTGGCTGGTCCAGCTCCTGACCCCCTCAGCTCTGCCCCATGGCCCTGAGTCCCAGCTCAAGTCACCCAGCCCCCCAGACCCTGCTCCTCCCAGCCCTCTCGATTCCCTCAGCCTGGCTTGGTCCCTCCCGATCCTCATCTGTCCCCACACCCATGCTGCACTTCCCAAGCTCCCTGTCCTCTCCCATCTCCTGCACCCTCTCAAGAGGGGGACAGCCAGGGAGAGGTACCATCCCTTTGGCCAGGGCATTGCCCCAAGGGCAGCTGGACCCTGAGGAGGGCCAGGACAGAGTCCTGTCAAGGGAGCTCTTCTTCAGTGGAAGATCCCACTAAGGCAGCCCTCCTTGGATGGAGGATATCCTGAGATGGTAGCTCCTCTTGCATGGAGGATCCCAGTAAGGTAGCTCCCCCTTACATGGGCATCTCACCAAGGGAGCTGTACATGGCCCTAGTGGCCATACTGGAGGGTCCTGCAGCACTCTCCATTCCCACCCCCTCTGCGCTGTTTCTCCCCTGTTTAGCATCCCTCGGCTCCCTCTGGGCATCAGTGGACCCTTCGGGGGTTGGGTTCCATCCACTCAGATCTGTGCCATCATGAGATCCCTGTGTTCAGCCTCCTGCAGGCTGAGGCTTGAGGAGCTCTGCAGGCAGCACCCCTCTGCCAACTGCTCTTCCACCAGCAAAATCCAAGTATTTGGGGCTTTTCCTGGAGTTTCTTGTGAAATGGTGCCTGGAGGATGTGCAGGAGGAGCACATTCCCTACAAAGCTGGGCCAGCCTGGCTCTTGCACATGGAGTCTTGCCACCAGGTGACTTGGGGCACAGGGAAGGGGACAACACTCAAGCCAGGGATCGCAAACTGCTCCCTCACTGGAGAGCAATCAGAGCTTATGCTCACCAAGCAGCATCACCTCCAGAGTTACGTGGAAGCAAACCAGTTGTCATTCGGGTGCTGAGGGGCCCCATCCCCACCATAAGCAGTTCGAGGGACCCAAGGGCTGAGAGCATCTCTCCACTTCCCCACAGCTCTACGATCACAAGAGGATCTCCTCTTCCTCCTCACTATCACAAGATGGGTCTCAAAGCCTGAGGGAGTACACGTGAGGAGCCCCCATAAAGGATCAGGTAATGCTCAGCCTGTCCCTAGCACTGCTAGGAGGTATGTCCTGCCAGCGCACTGAAGTCCCACAAGGATGCGGTCTGCTGGCAAGCCTGTCCAGGCCCTCTGAGCTGCTAGCGGGCTGTCCCTGCCAAGGACTCATCCTGCTCCTGATGTGCTGGGAAGCCAACTGCGCAGACAGCCGGTCTGAGCTCCTTCACCCTCTCCTACTCTGCTGCGTGACTTGAGCCTTCTCTGTCCAGCATGTCGTGCAACCCACATGGCCCTCCTGAAGGCTCGCCATGACTTTGCCTCTGCCACCAGCCTCCTCTGTCCCTATCCCTAGGGAGCAAGGTGCGATTTGTGAGCCACAGGGCCAGGAGGAGCAGCCTGGGAGTGCAGTGAGATGAGATGTTTGCCAGGGACCAGCACAACTTCACCTTGTACGGAGGAGATGGCTGGGAAGTGGTTAACACTTTGGTACTAGATTGATTTCTCCTGGAAGGAAGGAAGTGTCCTCACACAGAAAAAATGCAGAAATAACAGGGTTGGGGTTTTTTTTGTTTTTTAAAAATAGCTATTCTTTTTTTCCAGCCATCTGTGCCATTTGCAGCTGATGGGAGTGGGGACGGTGCTGGATGGGGGGAATCATTTCGGTTTGGGACCAATATTGCATTTACAGTGTACAAAACAAGAGAGGACATCTGTCCCCAGTGGAGTATTACGCACAGATCTAGGATTTTAGTATTGCGCTCACGTCCAGTGCTATCATTACAGATGCACAGAGCGGAGACGGTCATGCACAACCCTGCGCTCCCTCCTTGCCATCTTCCTCATCTGCAATCCGCCATGGCTCCCTTTGCCCACAAGTTTCTTCTGCTAATCCAGACATTTGAGTGCTTTCCTACCACAATGGTCTCCTTCTAGCCTTCCCCCATCCCTTTTCCTGCACATTGATGCTGCTGGGGAGCAGCACCTGAGCAGCAGTCAGAAGTGTGCCACTGCCTGGGCCAAAAGCTGGTCCTTCACACCTCTGCAAAGCCACCCATGGAGAGCATCTCCCTTTGCAGACAGGGGTTCTCCGAGCCTCTTTCAGGAGCAGCCCTCAGAGGTTGCAGACTTATTCCTCATCCAGATAAGATGCCATTGCTGACGACATCCTCCCAAACGCAAGTCATGTAGTGCTGCAGCTAACCTGCGCTCGCTACAGATGCCCTCTAAAAATGCTCTAACCCCTCTCCAGTGAGCCCGGTCACTGGCTGTGCTCCCTGTTAGCAGCAATGGAGTAGTTCTGTCATCAGCCAGGCATAAAACCTGACAGGCTTGTCCGCAAGAGATGGTCTGGGCACTCTGCTGGTGTGCTCCACAGGGAGCATGCTGGCTGGTGCGGAGGAGTTAGAGTCACTTGCTGGGGAATCACTGCTGGGAGCATCCCATGGGGGGTCCAGCGCTGGGGTGAGTGTGTGGGAGGGAAGGAGGCTGCTCCTGCCAAAATTTGGTCGCATCAGAAACACAGCAGTGCTGAACGGACCCTGTGGCCGGAATGTCCTTGGGCACAGTGCTGGCACTGTCATGGAGGCTAGAAGTCCCCGATGGGCCCTTGCTAGCCCTGCCACGTGCCTGGAGCTCCCTGGGCAGGCTCTGACTGCGGGCAGCGCATCTTTGCCAAATGCTTTTCAACAAAACCTTCAGCTTTCAGGCTTTCACTTTTGGCATGCCCCTTCCCTGCCTTTCCTGGTTGTTTCCAATGGTGTGATCACCCAGGCAGTGTTTTCAATCCCGCCAAAAGAACTCATTTAAGTTGTTAGCAAATATTCCAATGAAGCAAGATGCTGCTCTGTTGGCTCGAGCGAGACAGGACCCAGTTGTGTGCAATGTGCGCCAAGTGCGAAGGCTTGAATGAAGAAGGGACCTGGGGAACGCAGCTCTGCTGGAGAGGTCCCAAGTCTCCTGCTCCTGCCCTTGACTTTGGGGGGCAGAGGGTGGAGAGGGGAGGAGCACGTGATGAACCATGGGAGGGAAAAGAGGGGGTTGAGGGAGCAGAGCAGCCCACGTTAATTATATTATCTATATATAAATGTGAAGGTTTGCATGTGCCAATTGGAGGTTTGTTTGCCTTCCAGAGCAGGCAAAGGGGAGCAGATGTGGTCAGGAGGAGAGGTAGTGATGGCAGGGCAGAGAGGACTGCCAGTGGTTGGGAGAACCTGCTCTTACAGCAGGGAAGTGAGCATGTGCCCCGCGGTTCGTTACAAGCCCTTCAGGCTATTAAGCTCACTTGCCTTGGGACTTCCGAGGAGAGAAGCACCAGACTGGTGGCTACATCCCATGATTTACAATACATCTGATAGTTCTAGCCCATTAATAAAACATGCAGTTGGCCATGAAAGGCACATCTGCCTGTTTTAAAGACTATAATAATGGATAAAGCTCTGACACATGGATTTCTGTAAGAAAACTAGCACTGTAAATAGCATTCCAAAATGATGTATTCCATCAAATTCAATGGGACAGTTATTGTATGCTAATTAAATACTACTGAACTATTCAACGGTTGGATGGTGAATAGAGACCCGATTTTAGAAAGCCACACAGTTCCTCAGAACACCCACAGACTCCCAAGGCTTTTACCGCTGTCCCCAGCCTGCAGTCAGCTCTGATACCAGGCTGTGGACAGGCAGAGCACAGGCTATTCACAGATCAAGTAACCTGTCCATCAGGAGCTCTGTGAACATCCGCATGGCTGCAATCCACTGTCTGCATGGTTAAATGATCTCAAACAAGGATTACGCATCCTGTCTCCTGGAAATCGGGCCATCCAGAACATAACTTGCTCCATAGTTACGCTTTTTCTCTTGGGAGAAGAGCTCCACACGCTCTTCACCGATGCTTCTTCCCTCTTCCCGGGGTGATCTCCTGACTGCGTTGCTTTCCAAGACTTTCTTCACTTTAATTCACCCAGGCCAACCTTACTTTGCATGTTGGAAGTAGGTATTGTGCCCTCCAACCAGTGCAGACCAATTTCCACACAGGCTACAAACAAGCAAACGTGAAAAAGCACCAACTGCAAAGACAAGTCCAATAATTGCAATGGGAGAAGTTTGCTAAAAAAGACAGGTCTTGCCCCACCTTTAAACTGACCCGCTTGGGGCTCAGGTTGTCCACTGGCAGGGATGTAGAGCCCTGGGGGTGTTCCCAGGAGCGGTGCTGTGCTCCATAGTCCCACAGGAAACCCTTCTCCAGAGTCCTGTGCTGTGGCAGATCAGCTCTCGGCCAACTCCAGCCTGTGGGGCTTTCTTCTCCTCTTCAGTCCTTTTCACAAACAGCCAGACCAAAAGCTAATGAAGTGGAGACAGACAGATAGACAGAGATATTTCCAAATCTTCACTGGTGCCTGACATTATAACCTAATATGTGAGATCTCATTCCACCCAGCACCTTGGTCCGGGAGCTTTTGCACGATCTAGCCCAGGACTGCCAAGCTCTCTGTATAAGAGCAGCGTATTGATAAAGCCTGTGGACACTTTCAAGTCTGCTAAAAAGATGTCTCGAGGTGACAGATCTTAAGCAACACACAGAGTTGAGCGCTGCTCTGCTCTCCACACCCTTCCCCGCTGCCAGGGGAAAGCAGCCACTATCAGTGATAGCTGGATCCAATTTATTAGGCGCTTCAAGGAGACATTCATCAGGCAAGGAGATAAATAATCTTCAGATGGAACAATTAAATTTAATTGCCTGAAGATTATTTGTCTCCTTCCCTGATGATTGTCTCTGCTGAGCGCCTTATAAATTGGATCCAGCTATCAGCGATGTTAACTGCGTTTCCCCTCAAGACTGGCCCAGCTGCCCAGAACAAAACACTGGGCTCAGAATAAACTTTCACTGTTACGCATCAAAACCAAGGTTGCCTCAATGCTCGTGGGTGTCTTTTTCCCTGCAGATAGACAAGTCTGTGGTCTAGGTAGCTAGGTTTTCTGGTCCCCAGTGTGTGCATTCTGAGCTCAGCAGTGCCGCTTCTGCTCTGCCGGCTCCATGGCAGTGGTGTCCTGCTTGGCAAAGGCTTGAGTGGTGAGCCCTGAGATGGACCATGCAAAGCTTCATCGAGCTGGATTTTGTGGCAGCTGGAGAAACGAAGAATCGAGGTAGTGGGGTCCATAGCATGCTACAGAGCAGCAACAGCGTATGTGGCAGTGTGCTTGTGCTGACCATGAGAGAAACGGTGACAGAGCCATATCTCAGACTGATGAGACCTTCAGCATGTGTGTGGGCCTGCTAATGCTTGTCCCAGTCAGTCTGCCAGCTCGACGGCCAGCAAACCGCAGGAGCGCGGCTTTTCCACGTAGAGGCAGAGCCAGGGTAGCCACCATATTCATGTTACTCCAGGCCAGGACCAAAGCTGGAACATCTTCAACAACCCAGGAGCCATCAACTCCCTCCTCTGTATATGTCTGAAGTCTGGAAAATATCTTAAATATGGGAGAGGAAAGGGAGGGGTTTGATCCTCAGCTGGTGTAAATCAGCGGAGCTCCATTGACGTTGTTGGATGATTACTGAGACTTATGTCCTCTGACCCCAAAAATTTCTAGGGAGGGAGGTAATGACTGCAGAGCATTCCAGTGTTGCAAGAGATCTTCCTCCAGCCTGCCTGCAGGGAGGCTGTAACTCCAGGGGCTGGGAAGCGCAGGGATAAGTGTCTCACTGAAGTAAAGAGAGAAAATGCCCCAAGATTCCCGGCTCTGAGTCCAAGTTGGAAGGCAAGCTGGAAATCAGAGAGGCTGGGCTGCAGGGACCATATAGCACAAGGAGATCTCATCCTCCTGCACCTTTCTGAGTGCAGAGGATGGACAGCTCTGGATACGAGCACCATGATGTCCCGCTCTCAACCCACCTCTGGGCAGTGGTGGATTCTAATGCATCTGCCAGGAAGGACTGAGTTCAAGTCCTCCGGTGCCCACTCTGCACTCTCTACATGGTGGGAGCAATCAGCAGCTCACCCCACATCATCCACCCTGCCTGTCCTGGAAGAACTTTGGGCTGTTGGTGATCGCCAAGAGCCATGCGCAACGCAACCCTCCGCTCAAATGCTGCCGACCCTCCGACAGAAGAGCTGCGTCCAGACGTCCCCAAGCGAAAGGCAGCATTTGGTGGTGCGGGCCAGGTGCCAGCACTGTGTGCTCCTTCCTGCAAGCAGCGCAGAAAAGACCCTGGAATCAACATGTTTACTGACAGACTCCTGCTCTGTTGGCCTGGTTTTCTAAGGAAATGAAGCTTGTGCAATCACATTGTCTGGGGGTGTCTGTTCCTAATAACTTCGCAGTCCACCAGCCAATTCCAATCCGATCTGACAGAGGGGGAGAGGTCTCAAAATATTGCGTCCTCCCAAGTGTCCCGGCAGTATGCTGGGTGGCTAGCTGGGGTGCGGGTAACTTGGACCAGGCAAGGAATGGAAGTATCTTCATTACAAAGTCATGGAGAAGAGCAACAAGGTCACGGCTGGCTGCCAGTAGGTAACCCACAGCCCCATTGGGAAGAGGACCTCACCAGCAGCGGTCAGAGCTGGATGTGCACCATCAGCTAGGAGAAACATGCGTGTCCGGAAGGATGCGAGCTCCAGCTATGCAGGCCCTGGCGCTGCCTGCAGTTAGCGCACGTCTGGGCAAAGGAGGACAGAGTCTGCAGCAAGCCATGGCTGCCAGAACGCATGGAGCTGAGCGCTGAAAAGCCTCCAGCTCCCCGAAGTGCTGGGGCTGAGGGATCCTCGTCCGGAAGGCGTGGGCTCCCAGTGGGCAGACGTCTCCTTTCCGCTGGGGACGGGTGCTTCCAGGAGAGAAGCCGTGCCGCAGGCACCTTGCCAGGCAGAGCGGGACCCCCAGCCACCCCGCATCGTGTTTCGTCTTGCTTCAGTCTGGACAGGATCTGGACAGCAGTGCCTTGTTTCTCCTCTCATTGACTCTGGTTTAGTTTGCTGAAGGCGTTCGATGGTGCACATGGTCTCTCTAGCTCAGCCCTGCCAGTAATATGAGCTTAATGGAGCTGGAGAGAACTTTTTTTAAGTGCCTATACAAACATGATTTGTTTTGTAATAACTCTTCTTGTGTTCTGTTTTGAAGGGGATGATGGCTCTGGGATCTGACGGGCTCAGAGACAGCTCAGAGCAGCTCAAATTCCTCCCCACGTGCTATCAATTAACGTCTTCATTAAACACCCAGATCAAAGCTGCTTCCAGCCAGAGCATGACGGCGCAACAGAACTCGGCTTCATGAAGTCACCCTCAATTGGTGACAAATCAAATAGGGCTTGGTTTGTCCTGTACCAGCAACACATGGAAACAGGAGATAACTGCCAATGGAGTGAGTGAGTGTTCTTCCTCAGCTGCCCATCACAACCTGGACCAGAAAACAAGACCCAAGCTGTGGTGAGGGATGAGGGACCTGCTACATGTGTGCTTGCTGGAAGAGGCACTCCCTGCAGTGGTGGATCACCCGCCCATGCCTGGCAGCCTGCTCCCAGGCCAAATCTCTGGTCCCACGGGTGTCAAGGGCAACTCTCCAGTTGACTTCATTAAGACCTGACCTTGAGTTAACCTAGCAAAGCAGGAGAGCTGGGAAAGTCACCTGGAAGGAAACACCACCACAGAATTGTCCAGATGGGTGTTTCCTAGAGACTCTTGAATGTTATCTTCTTCCTCTATTTTACTTAACCTGTGGGCATCCAGGAACCCCAGTCCCTGGCAGCATACAAACTGCCCGTCTGCACCATCACCCACATCCTTGTGCGATCAGGCCTGAGCAGCAAGGGGCCACAGCCTTCTGCTAGCATGGCTCCATTTCTGCTTGCCACAGCAGCACATGGCACCAGCTGGCCCTGAGCCGGTCAATCCCACATCCTGGACTTTGTACAAATATTTGTGCTTCAGCCGGGTACAAAAAGGTACGTTTCCACTCACAGTCAAAACAAAAAAACCTGGGGTTTAAATCCCTGTGGCAGTTTGGGTGCACCATTAATCCATGCTCGGTGCTCAGGCTCTCACGGGGCGACTGCAGGCCGTATCACAGGGTCTTCCTCTTGCAGAGCCCTTCCTTAGACACCAAGAAAGCCGAACCCCTCAGGAAGACCTCGCAGCACTAGGTCCCACTGTGAAGGCAGGCCATCCACCTCTCTCTTCCCACCTGGTCCGAGCATGCTGGGTGGCACCACCTCACTGCAGTTTCTCACTTGGTGCTTGCGACAGGCAGGGTGGCAGGACCAGGCAGCCCCTGCGAGAGGCTGCAGCTGGGCACAGCCAGGGCTTGCCCGCCAGCCTGGTGGTGTGAGCCATGCTCACCTTTTACCGATGCTGACCGCAGGGTGCAGCAGTGGGACCCTAGTGTGTTCTCCCCGCCCTGCTTCTGCGCCCAAACACACATGGCATTTGTGGCTGCTCTGCCAAATGCCACCCAGGGGACTTTTTCTTCAAAGATATATGGATCTATAATTAGTTGGTCATTTCCCACAGCCTTTAAGACAAATTTAGTAGACTTTAGCGCCTGGTTTCAGCTTACTGGTGTCATTACAGGGTAAACTGTGGGCAGAGTGAAAATCCAGCATGCACAAAAGTGTTGCCCCCATCTAAGCTGTGCTGTTGTACGAAAGCCTCCACCCTGTGACCCGCTGAGCTTTGCATCGATGAACGTACTGTGAGGCACTGGGCTGGGTTTGTTCTTAATGTAGACCAATTAACTGAGCATGTTGCTTATGAAGGAGCAGGAACAGCAGTGCTGGGTCAGGGAATAGCACAACACTTGGGGAGATAACATCTTCCAGTACGCTCCCCCACCACAACACTCCCCGTAAACTACAGCAAACGCTGCTAATCCTTTCTGGGACACTTTGCCCCTCTCCGCCTCCTTCTCCAGGCAGCATGGTTGGGAGCTTGGCGGGACAGCTTTCCACGACCTTGGTGGAAGCCCCTAGTGCATTTAATTTCCAGTTTTGCAGCATTGTTGGAAACTGTCTTAAGGGAAAATGCTGGGAATCAGGTCAACTGATACCATCATGGTGATGGGCCCTCTACAACTGCAAGCAGCAGCTGTGACATTTGTCTGCACAGAGCGCTCTGTTGTGGTTTGGATGTGGCCGGCACCACATGGGGCTTTGGGGGAAGAGAGGAATGTGGCTGGCTCAGGAACAGCACTTGCAGCTATTTCTGCCACGACAAACTGCACCTCGACGGCAGAGCCGCTGCTATCGCCGGCAGGGTGGGCAGGCAGCTCCAGCCTGGGATTTCCCGGGGTCTGCATCAGGTGAAAAGTCGGTACTAGCCAGCTGCTCCCCAGCCAGGAGCTGCAGGACGTGCCCAATGCTGCTCTGCTCTTAGCCAGTGGCCAGAGCTCCTGCTGTCCACTGCCCCATAGCGAGCAGTCCCATAGCAAGTCTAGGAATATGTGGCCCAGCAGCTCAAAAACAGTCAAGAAGAGCAAAATCAGTCTCTTGTTGCTATCTTAATATGCAGATCAAATCCATCTACTTCAGGACAAATGCATTTGCATCTCCAGAGGTTCTTTGAAGCCTGAGTCAGCAAAGTGCATGCTCAGCTTGAAGTATGTGGTTTGCAGTCTATTGGATTAAGCTGGAGCTTGAGGGAATAACCATACAAAAACGTTGTTTTAACACACTGTCTGTTGGATTTTTCTTTCTACTTCCCACCAAAAATGTCATTTTAGCTGTAATATAAATGTTCGTTATAGATTGTTGGTTTCAACAAATGCTGTCTTCCAAAATTCTGGAGTTAGAACAAACTTGTAGATATTCACACTGGCCTGTTCCCGTGATTTGGTTTTTCAAGAGAAAATTAGTTTGGTTTAAAAAAAAAGGTTAGTGGGTTTGGGTTTTTTTAAAACCAGATAATAAAATAAAACAAAGCACTAGCGCTTCCTCATGAATTTTTACTTTTTTTGTTTTCAGTTCCTGTTTTCAGGATGTTTTATTTTTCAGGTCGCTTTGGGAACAGAAGACTTTCTGTGTCCCAGGAATTTTCATGGGGTGGAAAGATCTGTTTTCTGCCTGGTCTAGAGATGGGTTTGGAGAACCTCAAGCCAAAAAATCCTAGACACACTAAAGTCAGCTGGAGCTTTCCGATGGTGCTAACGTTACCAGGACTCCCATCTCCAATCCAAGTGTCTTTGTGGTTGGGAAATTGCAATCTTGGTCTCAAATCTGCATTGTCCAGCCCGGTTCCATATGGGAAGTGGCTTTGCCCACAGCGTACATAGACCAACATGTGGTTTCTCAGAGGAACCTGGGCCGTCTGAGTAAAGGCTACTTGACAGCAAGCCTCAGGTCAACAGTGTTTTGCTCAGCAGCTTCTTGGTGAAGCTGCATCCTCAGTGGGCATCTGTGCTGGGGATGGAAAGTGTGGGCAACCCCTTGAGTCACCCAGTGTAAATCTGATCACACCACATTTCAATTATACGGCAACTCTATTTATAAGCTATGTGGGTAAACAGTCCATGTAACTGTACAGTAATTGCACAGAGTTCCTACAGATGATAGAGCAATAATTAACTTAGTAATTGCATGTGCTGGCATAGCCCTGGAGCTTCCACTGTATTTTGGATGGCTAGCATGGCTCTTGCTCGCTTTCTCACCTCCGGTTTGAGAGAAGAAAGGCTTCCACAGACTTCAACAGATCATGCTCAGATCATGCTGTGGACATTGCAGCTGCTTTATAGAAAGGGTAGCTCTTCAGCTTTCCCCCATAACCAGAACTAAGGAAAGACATTTCAAAGCAAGAACATAAGACAGAAGCGTCCCAGTGAAAAAAAAAAAAAAAGGTCAGGAAAGAAAAAGGCAAAAAAGATAAAAAGCCAACAAAAAAACTCCACGTCTCAGATTCAGAGAGCCAAACCTTGGGAAACGCAAGGCTGGATTTGTGTCTGATAAAGTGAGCAACTCCCTTGAGACGGGAGAAAAGAAATGCAGATGCTTTAGAACTGATGCCAACAAGCTCTTAATTTTGGGGAGGAAATTCAGTGTCACAATTGTTTCTATGAATCCATACAATGTGAGCAAAATACCATGCAGGGATGGCTCTTCTAGTGATGTAAATTAATACGTTCCCATTAACCTTCATGGAAATATGCCAGTTTTCTCCTGCTGAGCTTCTGGACCTGGGTCTACCTCCAAGCAGAGGGAGCAGAACACCTGGTTGCCGGACTGGACAAGCCGATGTTTGGCTTTGACACTCCCCAACAGCAAAAACTAATACACTCATCTGCATTTAAATGCTGTTAGTGATGGAAGTGATGTTCACAAAGAGATGAAAAAACCATCACAAAGTACAAATTGTTCTGCAGCGTCATCTTTCGGTGCTTCACAGTGCCTGGAAGAGGAGGCCACATGTCCCAGCTGAGGAGACTTGTCCCTGCCTCCCAGGCAAGGTAGGAAATGCATCCCCATGCAATGCCCACGCTGCCCTCAGAGCCTGCATGCTTTCATGCTGCCAGCTGGAAGGGAAACCCTGCAGCCATGTGTTTTGCTGTTAGCATAAGGTCAGCAGCAGACGAGTGGTGTTGGCATAGTGAGCTTTCCTACTGAGCTCAGGTTTGTGGACAGCGGGCTGTTCTCGATTTCTCCCAGACCTTTGCTTCTGCCCCACCTCCCAGATAAGCATTGCTTACATCTGCCCTAACCCAGATGAGACTTTTAAGGATGCCCCATCCACCAGGATGGGGGGGGTTGTCTGGCATAGGTAGGGATGGTGTGTCTGTGCAGGGCATCTGGGTGGCACGCCCGTGCGGAGGGGATTAGTGCATGCAGGGGGTGCTCGCCTGGGCTCAGGTGGGTGTACGGCATGCGGGTGGGTGCATGCATGTATGGGCAGAGTGGTGCCTGGGCCTGGATATCGGCAGTGCCTGCGGCTGGCAGTACTGGGGACACAGGCGCTGCAGGGAGGGTGGTGTCTGTGCCCGGTGATGTGGGTCTCTGTGGGCACAGTGCCCCCAACCCCAACCCCTCCTGGACTCTAGGCTGCTTTGCTCATTAAAATACTGGAGAAAAGGAATTGCTACAAGCAAAATGATACCTCTTCCAGCTCCACCTCCACTGTTTCCCCATGCCAGGAGACAGCAGGACTGAGGCCAGGTCCTCTGGGGATCTTCCTCCATCACCTGTGCTGTGGTGCACACACTGGAGTGACTGCCAGGCTGGTCCCCACTGAGAAGGCCCCTTCATCAAAACTCTGTCACCGGTACAGCTAGCACAGAGTGCAAGGAGACCTACCAGGGCAAACACTGTTAATCCTTGCACTGCTGAAAGCACCTGCCCTGGCTCCTCCTCACCCGACAGCAACACCTCACCACACCGTGCCAGCTGCCCAGAGAGTGACGCTGAAGATGGTGGGAGGTTGTCAGCACTGAACCAGCCTCGCATGGGCCACTTGCTGCCAGGTGCATGGCTTTGGGTTGGAGAAAGAAGGGAACAGAGAGCAGCTGAGGCACAGGGGGATGAAGAAGTGACAGAGCAAAACTTGAGCCACCTAACCCAGAGCCCCAATCCCCCTTGGGGCCTTGAGCCACTATGCCCCATTCTTAACTGTAACACCATCCTGCTTAAGAGTGCCTGTTACATAGTCTTCAAAAATTAAAAGCCAACCTTCATGTAAACAGGTCATGGTTCTAGCAGCCACATCGGCTTCCCGCAGTCCTTAGCACTGAGATTACAGCCTTAGAGACTGCCACATAGAGAACCTACCCAGTTTCTGCTCCTACTTCTTGGCCATAGGGAAGGGCAGGAGAGCACCTGAAGGCTTCAAGACCTGTTTGGAAAGAAAACATTGGGATGTGTCCATGAAGCTGCCCAGAGAGAGGAGAACGTGAAAAAATGCAACCACCTTGCAAGCGTAATTCTTCAAGAAACATTGTGCAGCAGAGCCTGCCCCAGAAACCCCTCTTCTTCACCCAAGCCCTCTTTGCTCTGCTCTTCAGTCCTGCCTCGAACAGTAGTCCCACCTTATTATGCACCATTTACCAGTACAGAGGTGTCTGTAAGTCCATCTCATGGGGCTGATGATATGCTTGAGGGAGGAGTGAAGCTTCCATCAGGACATCGCGTGTCCCAGTGTCCCTGGTAGGGAGGCTTCCTACGTGACTGCTGTGCAGCACCCACCCTTCCCACTTTGACTGCATCCAACTCTGCTTCTACCCAGGCCCTTGCTTTTTCCCTCTTCCTCTTCCAGGCAAGGGGAGGAGCTCCCAGGAAACCATGTACTGCTTTTGTTCCCTGCAGGCAAGTGATACATCCTGCTACGCGGGCAGAGAAACTCCTGCAGAAAAGCATCGTACAGCCAGCGAGATGTTCCCATGGGCAGGGCCTCTGCACTGAGAAATGGGGGTAACCAGATCCCAGCAGGGTCCAGCTGCAGAGCCTGCCCCATGTCCACTCCAGCCGAGTTAGCACTTGGCTTTGGGTCACAGTTCCATCTCTCTCGATGGAGCAGGGCTTCTAAGAAGGGGGAAGACTTGCTTAAGAAAAGGGGAGGCCTTTTTCCCCTCTGGGGTGAAATGAAAGGGCAGCAAGAGTTGCACAGATCTGTGCTCAGGAGCATCAGGAACACAGATGGAGCTTTCTGTACGTAGCCCTGCTCTAATACTGAATTCACTCTGTGACTTCCAGAAAGCCACTTAACAGTTTTCCACCAGTTATGCCTTCCCTCTCCTCTGCCCCAGGCTCTGAACATCAGTAGGTGACGCATGTGAACAGGCTCTGGCTAGGGAAGGGCTACCCTGCAGCTCCTGCCTCTTCAGGACGTCGATGCCCGTGGATGCCCAACAAGGACAAACTCCATGGGAACCTCTACACTGACCAACCTGCTTCTTCCTTGACCTGTGAAAGCAGGATTGGTAGGAAGGAAATGAGTGAAGGAGAAAGGAGATGGGAGAAGTGCCTTTTTAAACGTTCCTTTGCCGCTTGCCTCCACGTCCTATGGCGGTGTCTGCGCTGACGTCAATGTGGTGCTGTTGATTTGCACCAGCTGAGGGGCTGGCACACGATCCTCCCCTTCAGAGTGGCTTTGACGTGGGGTGGCAAAGGGCTCGTGCTGGGATATATTCCTGCCCACACTGCACAGCATGCCGCTGGCTCTCCACAGCAAGGCGAGGAACGACAAACCCCCAAGGAGCAGGAGGTAGGCAGACCCCACGTGGCTGCCTGCAGAGCCCCTGCCTTCACCCTGGCACCCAGGGATGGGGGTCTGCTGCCCAGCCCAAACCCCTCCATGCAGAGAGAAGGGGAGCGAGGCGGCTGCTAAAGGGGCATCAGCAACATGAGCCGCACCTTGTGACGGACTGCCAGCCTTGCACCTTGCTTGCTGCCACTCACTTGAAAGTGTTTGCGCAAGTTGCAATACAGCTGTGAGCTCTCGCTGCTTTCCACCCTCTTCTCCTGGTGTTCTTCCCTCAGTGGAGGCTGCAGGACCGGATTAATGCATTTAACTGCAGATGCTTGGGCGCTACAACCATTGGGTTTCCAACACCACGTGGAGGTGACTGCCTTTGCATGACAAAGCTTATTTTATTGCCTTACAACGAAGTCCAGAAAAACATTTTTAACTTGCACTTCGCTCCCACACATGCGATTTGCGTGGTAACATAAAACTCCACTGGGTGGAAAGCATCCCATTAAATGCTGAAGGGAAAGATAAGCCCAGCCCTTGAAATCGGGGCTAATTTGGGGGACGAAGGAACACAACACATCAAGCCGCAAGAAGGAAAAGAGTGATATGCAGTCAGCAGCAGTCATCTTTACTATGGACCACAGGAGATCAGAAAAATAACCTTGTTAACAAGAGACCTAGTGGCTAACAAAATGTCATGCTATAGGACATACAAGAGAGGCCAAGCACAATCACCAGAACAAAACGGCAACCGAGGAGGAAAAGAAATCCCAGGGTGGTGTGCAGGGTGTTTCAGTAGATGCCCTATAGCAAACCTCTAGCGGTGGTACCAACACAGCTGTGTGCACATCTGTGTGTGCGTGGGGCTGGCTGCGTGGGTTCCTTTTGCCTTTAAAACAAGTCAAAGGGTCTTCACCTCTTACACAACTCCAGTGTCTCTAGCACAATTATTATTAATTTTTTTTTCAGGAAAAAAATAATATAATTTTGTTCCAAGAACTATGTGCAAGAATTGTTTCTCCAGGTACAGTGAAAGGAGGGCAAACAGGAAAACACCCCTCTCAGTGCTGTCCTTGTGACTTGTGCCCTCTCCTCACTGACACCACAACCCTCCCCAGCAATCTTCTGTGGCTTTGCCTTCAGTGAATCCCAAACAAGGCTTTTCAGAAAAAGAAAAAAGAAAAAAAAAAGGTATTGCTGCTTCTTCTTGTAATATTTTTCCTTTCTCTTTCTCCCCCCCTTTCCCCTTAAAAATGTTTACTTTCAAAAATTCCATTCCTGCAGAGATTCCTCCCAAGCTCTGAGGTCTCTGCACTCCACCCTCCTCTTCTGCAGTCAGAAAAACTGAGTCTTGATGTCTCTTTGGTTAAAAAAAAAAATAAAAAAAGAACACAAACACATACACACAGCCCAGTATGATCCCATTCCACCCCGCGGACGCCTGATGAGAGGGTGTCTGTGGAAGAAGGAAGCATCAGAGACGAACTGTCTGCTCTCTGGAAGCTGAGGTCCTCGTGCCGCCTGGCCAGCTCTCCTCCTCTCATACGGTGGTCGCTGGCCCATACTGGAGCACCAGAGGGGATGTCTCCTTGATGCGGACGTAGAACCGCCCCTCAGGCCGGGTAGTGTGGAGGGACAGAGGCAAGAAGTCATCAGGAAGCCACCGCTCATTCTCATCAAAGACAAATACCAGTCCAAAGTGCTCCAGTTGCTCCTCGCCGTAGCAGAAGGCGGCTGAGCTGCCCAGCACACCACGGGAGACGTCATTCATCTCGAGCACCACCAGCTTCACCACCTCCCCAGCGGACGTCTGGCTGGTGATGTGCAGCTGTGGAAAGAGAAAGGTGGGAGAGATGGATGGTAAGGGGGAGGAACAAGGAGGAGCTGGGGGCGAGAGGCAGCACACGGCATGTCCTACAGCAGTGATCATTAGGGTGGAGGAACAGCCACCCCAATGCTGCCTGATGAGCAAGGGGCAGCAGCCCAGCGTAGAGCCGTGGGCACAACATGCCCAAAAACACCCGGTGTGCCGGGGCCCGAACTCATGCACTGCTTTCTTGCCTCCACTGCACTCTGTGACTCCTTACAGCTCCACTCTCAGACGTGTCACCTATGGCTCACCCACTCCACTCAGGCTGCCCCACCATCCTGTTACCTGCAGCTCGAGAGGGATAGTCCCAGCCCTGCTCCTCACACCATGGAGGGATCTGCGTAAAGTCCCTCTTGCGAGCAGGATCCAGACCGTCAGACCAGCTGAACCACAAGGGCTCTGCCAAACTAGCGGTGTTGAGCTGAAGCCTCTTTGGGAAGCAGTGCTAAATTTCATCCCATTCACAAGCTTGGGGTTCTCCTACCAACAGCTACCCTTCCTCTCCCTCTCCACTTCCTTAGGAACTGCCCTCTGAATGCCAAATACGGCTGAGAAAATGAGCTCATCTGGGCTTTGGCTGCTAACAACGGTCAGGAGCCCGCTACTTGACTTCAAAGGCCCTAAAGCGGGATATCCATACCCGCCCGGGCAAGGCGGTGGTTTCCTTTGGCACATCCATACAGGCTTGTGGAGCACTGTGAGCAGTGCCCCGGCAGGGTGGTCCAAGCCCTCAGCCCACGTGAACCCTGCCAGCTCTGAACAATCATCGCAGGACTCAGCTGATTTACGCCAGCCAAAGAGCCTTTCCTTTGAACTCGTCTTTCTTTGAGAAGAACATCGTAAAACGCTCTCAAGCAGGCATGTCCAGAGCTTTGCAACTTCAAAAGCCATGTGGGCAGCCAGCCAGGAACCCGAGGGCTGCGCTTCAGTTGCATAGAAATCTACGGTAATTTCTCAAATGGAAAATAAATACTGCGAGTCAGATTCCCCTCTGCTTCTAACGTCCCCGCTGGGTGCAGAGAAACCAGCTATCAAAACTCCTCAGCAATAAAACCCATCAGCCCGTTGGCTCTGTCCTTCCTCTGCCATTTTATGGGCAGGCTGCACTCGGGCAGCTCTGTCAGCCTCCATTCTGGGCACTGGGAATGTCAGAAGGGAAATTTCAACAGGGGAAGGAACTTCATGGCTGGGAGCAAAGGAGATGGCAGGGCTGGAGAGGGACCTGCCCAGGGGGACCTCCTCCATGGGCATCCCACCCGGAGCAGGTGAGGGTGGTCAGAGCTGGGGGATCAGCTCTTAGCAGCAAAGGTCTCACAGAGAGGAACCAGGTCACATAGCAACTCCGGCAGACCCCAACGCCTGCAGCAAGGAGGCAGCTTTGCCTGCTCCCCTTCACGGGCTGGAGATGAGCGGCTCCTGCTCTCCCTTCCCCAAAGGCAGACAGGGCTGGAGGATGGGGAGCACAGACCTCGGGGAGGGGAGGGTGTTGGGAGCACTGGGAACAGGGCAGGAGGGTGATGACTGGATTTTGGTCAGGGGCTGATGTGTTTGAACACCAGGATGTAGTGAGGGAAACCCATCAATGTAATCTTTGCTCACTGCCTGCCTGTGCTGGGTGGCACTAATCTACTGTCCGCTGCTGAACCATGGACCGAGAGCTGAACCATGGCTCCACTGCCTTGTCCCCCAAAAATACCCTACCCATGGCTCTGGCTCGCCCCCTCCACAGCAGCAGCAACTATCACTCCTGCAGAGCCACGTGCCCTGTCCCACACTGCTGGGAGCCTCATCACTACTGCAAGGACAAAGGGACGCATGGCAGGAGTGCTGCGAGTCTCCAGGGGACCTCACACCTGGGACAGTGGAGGATGGAGAGGGCAATGCCAGGCGACAGGCATGTGAGCTACATCACTGGCTGCTTCCCCATCCTGCCAGCCCTTTCCATCCAGGCACGGCAGAGCCACACCGCTGCCCTTTGCAGGCTCTGGTACCTTGACACTGGTGTCTTTGGAGAGTCCAGTTTCATACTGAGGGCAGACCCGCAAGGTGACAGAGCCCAGCTTCTTTGCTCGGTCAGCCAAGCACCCGGGCTGCTCCAGCTGCTCCTGGAAGCTCTGAGTCCACTCGGCTGAGTGTGTTCGGAAGACGGGCTCAGAGCCCTGCCCGCCCCGGCCGTGCTCGGGTTTGGGTGTCAAGCCAGTCCCCAGCGTGAGGTGGCCGCAGCGGCCCCCGGTCCTGCTCTCTGTCGGGGAGCTGTCAACAGAGCCAGGGCAGGACTTTCTGGCCGCTTGGCAGAGTGGTTTGGGGAAGTCCAGGCTGCTGGTTCGAACACAGTACGCCTGCCGCTTCTCTGTGATGCGCAGCAGCTCGATCTGTCGGCTGGGCAGGACAAAGTCACTGTCATAGAGCTCATGGGGTGGCCGGGGCTCTTCTGGTGGTGGTGGTGGTGGCAGTGGTGGGGTCTTGAGCTCGTGGGTCTGCAGGACGTCTGGGGCGCTGTCCCGCAGGGTACGGGCAACTCTCCTGCTGCAGCACTCAGGCCCGGAGGAGGAGTACACCAGGTCAAGCTCCTTCGGGCTCTGCGCCCTGCTGGAGTCGTAGTCACTGTCGGTGGCCAGGAACACATCCGAGGAGCCCTCCTCATCTGACAGCCCATGTGAGTCTGCAAGGGGCGTAAGAGAAGCAAAGAGGGGCTGAGCCTTGCTGTCGGCAACCCTGGATGAAGGTTTGCACCAGATGGAGTCCACGTAAGCCCACGAGTGCTTACCCCCTTGCTGTACTCCCGTGCTATGCTCACCAAGGCACAGGGAGAGCAGGTCCTGCCCCAGCTGAGACCGACTGCCCTGGCTGTACTCCTGATGCTGGCCTGACCTGCAGCCCCATAGTGCAGCCAGCCAGAGCAGCAGTCCTGCCCGCCCCGAGCACGGGCAGCCCCCTCAGCCCACCAGACAGGAGCTTTGCAAAGCCAGGTCCTTACCAGAGTTGAGCTTACGGCTGGTCTCTGGTGAGGGCGCCGGGGAGGGAAAGTAGTCGAGGTGGGACGAGGTGGATTGGGTTTTCTCCTTCATTGCACTGCTGGCCTCACTGAGGAAGCCGCTGAGAGATACACCGCAGGAGGGCTGCTTGTACCGGGCATGTTGCAGGGCATCCATAATCCAGCGCATCTCACGCCAGATCTCCTCCATTTGCTGCCAAAATAGGAAACGAAAAATTCCTTTCAAAAAGCAAACAACAGCAACAAAAAAGACCCACAGCAAAACACAGGCTTTCCCCACACACCCTTCCCAAGAGGTGAAAGTTTTGGGGGAATCCCCGAGTCAGGAAATCCCAAGAAAGTGCTCTTGGGTGGGAAGATGGTGCTTTGACCACCAGCGACTGCCAGTTCATCAGGACCTGCCTGCTGCAGGCAGGAGCCCTGGGAAAGGAGGTAGCATGGGGTGCTCTTTCACACATCCATCCCAAAATGTACTTCCAGGTCCTTTTCTAGCAAGGCGGGGCCCTCCAGAGCAGGAGCCTCCCGCTCTTTAATCAGGATTTTTAATGTGATCATTGCAGTATGAAGTTGCTATATGAAGCCCTGCCTGCTGCTGCCCATCTGCCATGTCAGAGAAACCCCATGAGGTTATACCAGTGAACAGCCCCGGTGGGAATGCTCCTGTAGCTCCTCCAGCGCATGACTGTCCTGGCCATATCGCATGGGCATGGGAGCCTGGCTCCCTCCCAGCACGCTCCTACTCTGTGTACCTGGATGTAGTCCTGAACCTGCTGGTGCCTCTGCTTTGCGGTGGAGAGCTCGGCATCGGAGAAGGCCTCCCTGAGGCTCTGCTGAGACAGGAGCGACTCCAGCTCCAGGAGTGCAGACACCTGGCAGTACTGGGTGATAAACTCCCGATCATAAGTGAAGAAGTGGACTGGGAGGGGAAAAAAAGAGAGGGAGGAATGAAAAATATCAGGTCCTTTGCTGTGGATGCCCTATGGGCACCTCCCCACTCACCCAACACAGGGAGGAGGCAACGATCTGCTCTAGCCTACCTGGACAGCCCTCAGCATCCCACTCCATCCCTCCTCTCCTGAGGAAAGTGAGAGAGCTCCAGGCCACCCCACTGCCTGTCCTGGCTCTCGGGAGCTATCAGATGGCAACGAGACCAACACGGATGACTTTTGGCATTCCCCCTCCTCACCTAGCTCGAAGATCTGCAGTGGCAGTGTGAGAAAGCCGGAGCAAGGGGTGTAGGGGTTGTTCTGGCCTGGAGCAGTGCACACATCATCCGATGGAGGCAGCAGCAGCAGGAAGGAGACCTGGCCTCCAAAGTCCAGAACCTCTTGGCTGTACAGACGGAAATCTTTGGCCTGCAAGAAGACACTGCAGGTAACAGCTGGAAACATCACCTGGTGGGTCCTCCACCAAGTCCTCATCCACAGAGAAGGCCTCAGGGACTACCTGCAGCCAGGGGACACTGTTATTTCAGCACACAGACAGAGGCTCCTTGCTTCTGGCATAATCTGCACACCTCCCATTCTCTCTTATTTCTCCTAAAAGCCTCTAAACTACTGGTCAAAGTCACTATGACAGGGTCTCAGAGAAGAAGTGCCACCATCGATGGTCTCAGCCCTGCTCAGAGAGGTGCCCTCACAGCTGCCCAGCCAGAAGCACCTGCCTGGCACTGGGGCTGGTGTGCACCTTCCCAGCGAGTACTCAGCATGGTGGAGGAGGGATTTCTCCCCATGCAGTCTGGCCCAGGAGGTTGCAGCTCCATCCCATGGCTGGCCAGGGACCACCCTGCTCTGGAGGGGCAGAGCTGGGCTGGTCTTGTGCTACAACGGCCACATGGCAAGCAATAATGCAAACCCAGATTCATCATACTTGCTTCGGAAGTAAGATAAACAGCTCCTGTGGACGCTGTCCCTGAGCAGGCAGATGTTTCAGGTGCTGGCTGTCCACCACTTGCTTTCTATTTGCACAGGACTAAAATCCAGTTGATGCCTCAGGCCCACAAAGAGGGACCAGGGGCTGTGGTACCCTGCCTGCTGCAGTGCTGCACGGCATGGTGCTGCACGGCTCCTTTCCTTCCCTCCTCTCCAGAATTCAGCACCTGCCTGTACCTCTTGCAAAGGGATGTTGACCAGGGTCATCAGTTCCTTGATGGCCATTTGGAGCTCCTGAAACAAGTGGTTTCGGGAGGTCTCAGCCTCCGGCTCTGCAGGGACAGGCTCTTCCAAACTGGCCATCTTCTGCAGCCATTCCCACTCCTCCCTGGAGAAGGGCAGAGACAGATATGTGCAGCTTGGTGTGGACCTGAATGCACAATCGCTACAAGAGCTGTGTTTGCTTGGCTGTTCCCCCAAAGATGGTGCAGCACCCCGGGGGATGTGGGAGGTGCGGAGGTAGAGGGGGACCTTGGTTTGTGCCAGCTCCAGGCTGCATTGCATGGCAGACAGCAGGGCTGAGAGGGAATATTATGCTGCTGCCAGGAGCCCAAGAGCAGAATTGGGAGGTAATGGGTGCTCTCAGGCTGGATGGGACAGAGGAACCTGGCTGTCCCAGGTGACCTGTCCTGCAAGCCCCACCTGGAGATGTTGGGGTTGGAGCGAATCTTGACGTGGCACAAGATGTTGGGGAGCCGCTCTGGCACCAGCACTCGGATCTGATCCACGGCGCTGCAGAGCTTCAAGTAGCCCAGGTAGAGGCCCGGGGAGAGGGCATGGCTGCTCCGCTGGTGGTAAGCCAGCTTGTCCTGAGGAGAAAGGCACTGCTGGATTGAGCAAGCCCTCACAGTGGGGCTCTCTCCTGCCCTCATGTCGCGTGCCACGGCGTAGCCAGCCCAGCCAGCAGAAGGGAAGCAGCAGAGCAGGTACAATCTGGTGCCACCAGGGTGAATGCAGCACCAACCTGATGACTCCCCTCAAAGCAACAGGGTTTTTGCAGCCTGGCTGGGCTCTGCTCCCCTTCTGCCTGCAGCCAGGACCAAACCCTCAGTGGCCTGGGCTCTGCTGTGGCCCTTCCAGCCCAAGGAGGAGCAGGGAGCACTGGTGGTCCCGCAATGGAGCCCGCTGCAATCCCCCACCACGATGGCACGGGCGCAGCACCTGTATAGAGATCAGCAGCATGTCCAGAGCAGTGGGCTCCTCCGGGGAGGACACGGACTTGCGGCTGGTCTGCAGCTTGCAGATGGGAACCCAGCGGACGCTCTCAAATGTCTGGTTGGTCTTCACCTCCTTCAGGGTGACAATAAGGATGTTGCCCTGTTTGTCTTTGACAGGCTCGAAGAAGACCTGCCCCAGGTCCTGGATGCCCAGCAGCCCCTACATGACCAGACAGGAGGACAGGAGAAAGCAGCACGTCAGGGGACATCCTCGAGGTGCAGTGCTCTCTAGATCTGGGCAGCTGGAATGTGGCGGGGGGTCTCCCCTCTGTCAGCTGGAAACCAGCCTGCCCGGCAAAGCACCCAGTGACAGCCCTCAGCCCCTCTGCATGAGACTGACACAAAGCTTGACACCCCACTGCCCCACAACCGGGGTCCTGCCAGGCAGGACTGGCAGAGCATGGGGTCTTCCTGGGCACAGCACATCTGTGTGCTGTTCTCAAGGGAGCCCAGATCCCCAAAAAGTGCTTGCTTTTCGCCTGTGCCCACCCTCACCTGCATTTGCGAGATGGCCAGCAGCATCTTGAAGCGCGTCTGCAGGATGCAGGAGCAGGACGACTGGGAGACGGTGACACACTGTCGCAGCCACAGGATCTCGTCCCACATGCACGACACCTGCAGCACACCAAAGGGCTGTCACCACTGACCACGTGGTGACACACCATGCTGCCTGCATGTTTTTGGAGAAATCCATTTGCCTTTCTGTTTGAGCTGGGTTAGGAACGTGCACAGGCACACATCACCTCTCAGCAGGGGTGTGATTTCCTATGCCACAGGCAGCCCGAGATGCCTCCAGAGCCTGTACCTGAGGGAAGCACCATGCCATGTCCACTCAGATACGTGTCTTCATCTAGGACTGAGACCTTCTTAAACCTGAGTAGAATATAGCCGAGAGAAGGAGGGAGAAGGTAGCCTTCTCCCTCAGTAGATAATGACTATCCAGCAGAAGATTTTGGCCCTGAGTTGCTCACCTGCCCTTTCACTAAGCCTGCTGACAGCAGAGGACCAGGCAGCAGCACCCTGCATGTTCTGCTCTGTACACAGAGGCAGAGCTGCTGTGGCAGAATGCTGCGGTGAAGCAGTTAAACAGCTGAGAAGCTGCTGGCCTCCCTATGGACAGGCAGCATTCACCCATTACAGCATGTAGGGTGCCCAGCGCAGCACAGGTCCATGGCCCACCTCTGAGGTTTCAGGGGCTGGGATGGAAATGCCGTTCCCTGGTGGCTTCTCAGTCCATGCCGAACCCCAGCGAGCGGCAAGCCTGTGGGCTGCCAGTGCTGCCAAGCGGAGGGGGAGCTGCTGCCAGCTGAAGGCAGCAGCAGTGCACGATGCCTGCTTGGCTCACCCCAGCACTCCCGGGCTGTGATCGGCTCTCAGCATTGCTCTGCCCCATGGAGCATGCAAGGGCAGCGGTACAGCGGAGATCCTGGAGGCAACACCGCGAAGCCCAGGAGCTGCCAGATGTTGTGTTGTCTGGTGTGAGTAGCTGGACTAGCTCATGTTCCCTTTGTGCACATGGGGTGTCCCCTGGTGCTGCTCCCAGCTCAAGTCAGACCCAGTCAGCCCCGGTGAGAGCCCTGCAGCACCCCACTACTGCTGCAATGAAGGTGCTCTGCAGATCGTGGTGGCCATCATCTCAGCAGCATCCAGGGTGGTGGCCAGGCAGACAGAAGTGTGTCAGGAGACACACTGCTGCCATGCCCCGGCGCACAGCACAGGGTCCCTGAGCCACCCACCTTGGTGAACCAGAGAAAATCCTGCATGAGCAGGCAGGAGTAGGTGTCATCAATCTCCACCACGGGGATCTGGTCTTCATGGGTCACCAGGATGTTGTCATCCTTGTAGAAGATGGCTGTCAGGTAGAGGCCCCTGCATGGGACGGAAGACAGACTTCAGTGTCACCCCCAGCTGCCAGCTTCATTTCTCAAAGGGTCTCTCTCCTGAGGGCTGAGGAGATGCCTGCCCCAGGTCTCAGTTCTTCTCCAACAGTCCGTGGCAGAAGAGGCACATAGCCAGTACAGGAGCAGGAACAGGAACCCAATGCTGCCAGCAAGGCGAGCCTGGTCGATGCCCTGGCCAATGCCATGGCCAATGCCCCGGCCAGCACAAGGGAGGGTGATGGGGCCAGGCCAGTGCAGGAGACATGCTGGGGTGCCTGGAAGCCAAGCATGAAAGTGGGTGGTAGGAGGGTGGTGGGATCTAGAGGAGGGTGGGGTGTTGGGTGATACTTGGAGATGGTGTGGGGATCTGGGTACAGGCACAGCTTGGCCAGTCCAAATGCAATCACCAAGGAGAAACGTTTGATTTCTGGGCAATGGGACTCATCTCCACTAACACCATCAGCTCGCTCCAGGCGAGGACCCACCTCTGAGCACCCCCCAGCCCTGTGCTTCTGCACACAGTTGCCAGCCATGCCCAGGACAGGCAGCCCTGTGTCCCTGCCAGGAGACAGGCTCTCCACCACCCATGTGCATCAGCCTCTCACCGCTTCAGTGTCTTGAGAAACTTGCTGCCGGGATGGAAGAGGTGCTTGAGGCTCTTGGAGACTGAGTGCTTCCTGCTCTGGGGCTGGTTCTTGCAGGGCTCTGGGGAGCAGAGATCAGAGGATGCTGCAGCAGGAGATGAAGGGCCGCACCAGCAGCCTGTGGCATGGCGTGCCAACCCGGTGGGAAGGTTCTGCCAAGGTCTCCACTGCCTGAGCTCTCTCCCTGCTATGCTCATCCATGGGACAGACCTACTCCTGGTGTCACCCCAGCCCCCCAGCCCACGCCACAACCCTGGGGGGCCTGGCTGGATCACTCACCCCAGCCTCCCCACAGTGCCACTCACCGTGGCAAACGCAGTGCTGGTGGACGGTCTTCACCTGGCCCAGCAGATGGTCCAGAGCTTCAGCTTGTCCCCTTCGCCGAGGAGCCCGGCCATCATACTCCCGCCAGTCTGTGGGGGACAGACCAGTATCACCCCCGGCAGCTACCCCTCAGCCTGGGAGAAAGAGGGTTTCCTGTCCCCTCCTCCCCATGGCAGGTCACCTCCTGGCACCCCACCTATGTGTCCCACAGACATGGCATGGTACAGCAGGGCATGGCAGCAGTCATGGGTGCTGGGCACCTCTGGGTGGGCTGGGCTTTGGGAGATCCCCAGTTTTGCGCCCCTCTTCCCAGGAGCACCCTGGCTCTGCACAGCACCCCATGGCCACGAGCCACCCTGCAGCACAGCAGAGACATGGCAGAGGGAAAGAACAAGGTCCCATCTGTTGCTGCTGCACTTCACCAGCCTTAAAAAATAAAATTCTTTCCAGTGTCTTCCTCCAGGTCCTCCCCAGTGCTACAGCTTTCTCCGGGTGAGTGCTGAGAGCTGGGCTCACCTCAGCAAACACATAAATAAGCTCTCCTGCCAGTTCCACCCATTGCGAGACAGCAGCAGGACCAGGAGTAGGGCCAGGGACCCGCCAGTGCTTCTACATTAGCTTTACATTAATTGCTTTAAAACCCCCCTGTGTCCTGCCTGCTGCTGTTTTCCATGGAAAGTTCAGCTCTGTTAACTTTGGCTGGGGCTCACCACTATTTTTAGGAGCTTTAAAAACACCCAGGGAGGTGCCTGACTATATTCTGCTGGGCCAGGGAGGGATCTTTACTGAAGGGAGAAATATTAATGGAGATAAAAATAAATAAAACCCACTCATGTCTGATTCACTTCAGCTGTACTCTTTATCGATGCCGCTGGATCTCGGTCACGGGGAATGTGACCTGTGTGGGATCGCAAAGGGCCTTTAAAGTGGGTAAAAACATGACCAACACCCGCTGCCAAGACAGGGTAAAGCCAGGGCAATGTAGTGCATGCGTAGGCTCACTATATGCATTCATATACACGCAAACGTATTTTTGCATCTTTCCGTACCAGTGCTAAGGCACTTGTGTATCTGCAGCTAGAGCTACACATGGTGCCTGCACATCTCTGGCCCCATCGCTGCTTATGTACTGCCAGACCTGCACCTCAATCCATACGTGGTGCGTTCACCACTCACATGCAGCAGCATGCCTGGTCCCTTGCTGCCTGTAAGCGTGATGGCAGGGCCGCATGCCCACTGTCCTGCTGCTGCTTGTCGGGACAGGCTCAGACTCCCAGGTGCACATGGAACTGCTCCTTACACAGCCAACGATGCTGATCCCGTGGGACCACCATGGAATGGAGACCCAGCTGGGGAATGGTGGCGAGGGGCAGTGGCCACCTCAAAGTCCACTCAGCCCTGAACTTCATGCTCTGGGGCTGCTCCTTCCAGTTCAGCCCTCCTGGCCTGTCACCCCAGCACCCTAGGGTGCCTTGTGTGACATTGGGTGGCTTTTCCCCGCCGCTTGCCCTGGTGCTAGCATGGGGAGGCAAGTGCTGAAAGCCCAGAGCTGGTCTCTGGTGGGGCTCGTGACTCCCATCCCAGTTTGATGCCAGGGAATACAGGTCTCCAGGGCTGGGCTGGATGGACAAGAGCATGCAGTGGCACAGGGAGGGCTCCAGACCCACTACCACCCAGGATCCAGATGGCTTTGTGCCCTGGGGGGGCACCTCGAGGAGCTGAGCTGGGGCATGCCACCATGTCACCCCTCAGGGCGTGCCAACGGTGGTTTTGCACAAGCTTGACTGCTTTGGGGTAGATGTCACTGAGGTGGTAAGGACTGAGCCCTCCCAGAAGCTGCCCCGCGCTAAATTACAAACCTCTGCTAAAAAAACACTAGGATGTTTTTCCTTCCTACAGAGGAGATGGCTGTATTGCTTTCCTTTTAACTGAGGAAGCAAAGCATCCTCTCTCCTAGCTTCCTCCTTAGGATCAGCTGATCCAGGTGGCCTAAAATGGCTCAGCCTTTACCAGGCAGCCAGGAGAATTTCAGGTTGAAAAATTAATATTTGGCAAAGCTCCTGTTGGCTGGAGGCAGCATCCCAGATCCCCAGGCACAGCCTCCCTGCCTGGCCCAAGACCCCAGATGCTGCCTCTGCTCCTGGTCCCAGCAGCGAGAGGGACCCCCAGATGGCACAAGGAGCTGCTGCCTTCCCCCATCCATCCCGCAGCTGGTGCCAGCTCCCAGGGGTGTTCCCAGTGGTACTTACTGGAAGGGATGGCGAAAGGGGGCACGGAGGCTTGTGGGGGACCCCAGCCCTTCATGTTGTAGGCAGACACCTGGACGTAGTAAGCCGTGCCCTGCGAGGAGGGAAGCCATACTCAGCGCATGAGCACCTCTCTCAGCTCAGTATGCAAGGGAAGAAGGATGCCCCCCAGCCCAGGGCACCAGTACACCATGAGGAGTACTAAACTGGGAGCCCACTGCCTGGGTCAGCGGCTCTGACCTCCCCCAGCTCTGCAAAGCTCTTGTTATGAGACACTAGAGAATTCCCAGCCCGGGTGGGTGGTTTTAGGGGAAGGCAGAGGAAAGATGTGACATCGTGAATGCCCCTTGCCAGGAGATGCTCCAGCCCCAAAGACACGGGGCTTCCGCAGCCTGGAGGGTTGGGATGCTGCCTTCCCACTGGGACATGCAAGGATCCGGCCCCTAGACACAGGGAGCTGGTCCAATGCTGCCAAGAGCTTGTGGCACAGCAACAGTGATTAAAGGCCTCTGATTAAAGGCCAGTTAAGCTGCCAGATGTTGCAAGCCCTCCAGGCACTCATGAAGGTGGACAGGAGACTGCGAAGCAGCTCTGAAAGCATGATTGATGGGCTCAGGCCAGCTCCTTGCAGCAGCATTGCTCCAGGCTCCGCTCCAGCCCCGTCCTGCCATGTACCAGGGCAGCGCTCCCACCCCAACAGCAGTGCTGGGGCTCTGGCACCACTGCCTTGGCTAAGCCTCTCTAGCCACATCGAGGGCATTCCCTGCTCCTGGAGCTGGCCTGCCTGCCCCACAGCTTTCGTGCTACATGTCCTTGGTAAGGGCAACCTCATCCATCCCAGCATCTCCCTGCGTTCCCATCCCAAGCTCCATCCTATCACGGTCCCCATGTCTCCCCCCCACCCATCCAATGCATGCCGGGGACAGGACGGCAGCCCCCAGGGAGGGGACAGCTGACAGGCAGCGTGGCCCCTGTGGTTGTCAGGAAGATAAAACAGCAGGAAGCCCCGGCCCCCAACCAGCTCATGACCTTGCTGAGCTCCTGGAGTTGGAGACAGGGCTGGTTCCCCCTCTCCAATGAGTGACAGGGCTGGTGCAGGAGGTCAATCTGTGCAGGTGGCAGAGGAACGAGCCACTGATTTATTGCCCAGAAGGAGCACAGGTGGAGATGGGAGCCGGGTGAGGGGACAGAGGATAAATCAGGCGCTTGGTGAATGGACCCATTCTGCCTTTCACTTGAGAGTCCTCAGGCATTGCAGGGGGTTTTCCCATCGCCAGGGCTGTGCAGGGACAGACAGATGCCTCTCCTGGCCCCACGCTCTTAGCTCTGCCCACAGGCTGTGCTGAACACCACCATGGCACAATGCTGCATCAGCTGCAGGGAATGACCCCACGGGCCCCATGGCTAGCAGCTTTTCCTGGCTGTGGACTCTCCTCCCTCAGCCCAGACCTCTGTGGGGCACCCTGAGAGCTCACCGACACCAGCCCCTGGATGGTGAAGTGCAGGTTCTTCAGCTCGTCGATCACGGCCTCTCCCAGCAGCGGTGAGAAGGTGGGGGAGCAGCTCCACTCCACTGGAAGGAGAGAGACCCCAAGTTGCCCCGTGGCCCCGCAGCAGGGACAGGCTACCAGGGCTGGCTGCAGGGTGTTGGGGCCAGCAGCTGCAGAGGGACTGTGGGCAGCACCAAGGGTGAAGGCAGGGGAGACGGGGAGCCACAGTGGGGGCAACAGAATGGGGAGCTGCGGTCCTCCCCACCGAGCTGTGTCAGACAAGATCAGCATCCTCAAACGATGGGTCAGGAGCTGGGGATGCAGGAAATTTTCCCAGAAGACAAAAATATTTGCTTTAAATGGGCAAGGGGCGCAGGAGTGGCAGGTCAGCAAAGCCTCACAGCACGCAGGGGCAATCAAGCCCCTGTTTGTGGCAGGGCACTCAAGTGGCATCTTGAGTTTTGCCTTGGTGCAGGAGGGTGGTTTGGTCTGGCTCAGACTGTTTGGGTGGCAGTCGGGTGTTATCACAGTGCACAGCCCTGGCTCCTCCATGCTCAAAGGCGGCTTGGCAGGGGCTCAGCATCACTGCCGTTGCCCCTGGCACCCTGGTGTGTCATGCATGGGGTGAGCACCCCAGTGCATTGCCCTGGCACACCTGAGGTGCTTGCCATGGCTGCGTGTCCCCCTGCACTGCTGTGGGGTCCTTACCTTTGTACTTGGTGACGACGGCTGAGTTAACACTCAGGGGCTCCCAGAAGGTCACCTGCACCGAGGAGCTGCTGGCCACGGAGAGGTGGACGTTGGTGGGGGCGTCCGGCACTCCTGGGGACAGAGAGCACAGGGACCACTACAGCAAGGACAGTCACTCCGAATCCCTCAGTGTTCCTCCTGGGCCTCCCCCCACACCCAGGGACACATTGCCAGAGTGCTCACCCCTTGTGCACCCATACAGTGAGTCCTGGCAACAGGGTGCAGGGATCCTTTGTCGGGTGCTGGTGCAGTCCCATACCTGAACCACACACAGCCCTGCTCCTTCCCCCAGGGCAGGGGCTGCCCCCCCAAGCCCTCCTGCAGGCACTCACGGGCATGCTCAAACCCTGCCTTCATGCGCTTGTAAAGCCGGTATCGCCACTCCCAGGCCTTGAGCTGCTTCTCCTTCTCGGAGCAGTCGGTGTTGGGCGCTTCGTTCACCACCTGTGCTGTCAGCTCGTTGACACGCTGCTCCGCTTCCCGCACCAGCGTGGAGAGGTGCAGCGAGCGGCTCTCCAGGCTCATGACTGTGGGGCAGGTGGGTATGGCCATGGGTCCCAGGAGGGGAGCCAGAGGGAAGGAAGAGAAGGTGGTTAGGGCAAGCCCAGGCTCTGCTGGCACCAAGTTTCCACCCCAAGACTCCATCCTCCCCTCTGTGTCCTGCTCCCAGGCTCCACTCAAGTGCATGGCTCCACTCGAGCCCTTGCTACAGCCTGCACCAGTTTCCCAGAGCCCAGTGACCACCTCCTCACCCAGACCCCACTGCCTGGGGGTCCCCTGCTCCACCAGGCTGGAGACCAAGGTGATGGGCACGGCATGGGTCCCCCACATCAACTCACAGTGTGGGCTCTCTTTTGCTCCCGCCTGCAGCAGGGCCCTGGCAATGGGAGCATTGTTGGTCATGATGGCGATGTCCAGGGGCAGCAGCCCCTCACTGTTTGGGGTGTTGAGGTCCAGCTCCTCGGGGCTGTACTGCTTCAGCAGCTCCTGGACTCTGTCTAGATCCTGCAGCTCCACGGCCTCAAAGAGGGCAGCATTGCTCTGGAACTGGACAGAGGGAGAAAGGCAGGTCAGTTCAGCACAGGGTACCTTCCTCCAATCCAGCCCTTCACCAGCACCCCACAAACTCAAATTGGTGGCTGCCCTGGTCCCAGGGGCTCGGGAGCATCAACTTTTTGCAGACACAACCAGATGATGCTGAGCAAACACCTGGAATAGCTCCAGCTGAACTTGCTCCAGGGTAGCTTCACTTAACACACTCTTGGGCTTCCACCCAGGTGACAGTATTGCCCACACATGGACCCTCCAACCCCATCTTCCCAGCCACAGCAGTGCTGGATGGAGCCAGGAGGTACTGACCAGGTAAGACTTGCGGAGCTTCTCCTTCTCGCCCCGTCCTGCCAGGCTGCTCTCGTCGAAGGATGTGTAGTTGACGCGGAATTTCCCTGACAGGTTTCGGTAAAGCCTCTTGGCTGCGTTTGGTGAGGAAGGGCCTGGCGGCTTCCTGGCCTGCGCCAGCTGCAGGTCCCGCATCTGCTGTGTCATTTTCGGGGAGGATGACCTGGGAGAGGGCAAGGAGGTGTGGGGAAACAAGGCACGTGAAGACTCGCCAGAAAGGCAGAGGCCCATCTGCAGTATTGGGACCGAGGCACGACCCAGGAGAGCCAGAGCAGTGCCACGGCAGCACCGATGTGAGTGGCTGCAAGGTGGATACCCGTGCCAGCAATGCCCTCATCCATCTGTTATCAGCTAAGGCCAGTCTGTTCCTCCTCCCCACCTCTGCTGCTGGCCCTGCAGGGGTCCTGAGGGGCTCGTATGAACCCTGTGGGTGAGATATTGCCTTCCAGACTCAAGGGCCAGTCTAGCCCCACACTGCCCTTGAGCTGGGATGCCCCAAGCAACCTCAGGTGGCTCAGCTCTGCAACTGGTCCCCATCCATCACACTGGGGAAACCTCGCCTTACTCCCAGTCTCTGCCACCTACAGAGATGGGCTGCCCCATCCAGGGCTGCCCAGACTCCCTCGGCAGTGGGGGCCGCAGGGACCAACAGCCCCCCAGCCCCATGCTGGCTGAGTGCTGCGCACCATGCAGTTGGCTTGGGATGGCCTCGTGCACCCTCTCCATATTCATCCTTCTAGCAGGAGCCCATCTCTTGGGCTTATCGCCATTCCTCAGCCCTCTTCAGTACGTTACTTTCCCCAGGGTATTTATTCCAGCAAAGGGCACCCCCTGAAAGTGAAGCAAGAGTGAGGAATGGACAAAAGGCCATTTCTAATGGCACCACGACACTGCCACGTCCCGATGGGGACCAGTGACCCCCAGTCTTCTTCTCACCAGCAGACCCAGGCTCCATAGCTGCTCCTCACCTTCTCCATCCACATTGATTAAGTTACAAAATCTTTTCTCAACTCTGATTTTGCTGTCTACTTTAAATAACCATGATAAATATGTACAAGTCACTAGGAAAGCTGACATCTTTCCTTGGCTTCGCAGAGGGGTAGCTGCCCCTCTCCCTGCAGCCATGACCCTCACGTCCCCACCAAGGCCTCATCCCCACCAGACAAAGTCCCCAGTTTCAGTGCGAGCATGGCCTCGCTGCTGTGTGGGGCTTTTGCCCATGAGTCATCCCTTACAGGACTGAGGGTTTTCACTGGCGTCAAACATCTGATCCCCTTCTTGCCATAGCCTGTGGCACAGTTCCCAGACAAGGAGCATCAGGTCTAAAGAGCATTTAGCACAATGACGCTTAACACAGTTTCTCTCAGTTTTGACCTCATAGCCCTGTGTATAAGGTCAGATATTTAGGAGCAAGGTCTTCCCCATATCGCTTTATTGGTTAAATATCAAGCAAGGGGTAAGAATGATAAAAAGTTGTCTAGAAGGTCATGCCAAAATGTTACCGCGAAGCTGTGCCTGTGATGATGTTTATAAAGCCATCATCAGGAGGCAGGATATTAATAATAACCTCACTACATGCTCTTCATTGTCCCAATTTCAAATTAGGTACAGTGGGCTGCAGAAGCCCTTTAATGATTTTAGCTTCTATTACTGTGATATTTAAAAGCAGAAAATGATGGGGAGGCTGGCTCCTGCCAATCACTCATCTTACTGGCTTCAGCCTACGGACTTAGAGGTCTCGAGTGCAGCCCAAGCCATGGTGTTAGGTAGCTACCTGGATTCCTCCAGGGATGGGCGTTATCTGAAAGTAGGGCTTTACTGACCAGACAGACAGACAATGAGCACCAACCACGTGAGCTTCAAGTGGCAAGACACCTCTAAGCAACCATGTGGAGGCCAGTGAGATCTGTGCAGCAGGGTCCTGCTTGTTCTGGTGCAGAGGAAGGGGAGCAGCTCTCCACCAGGAGGGCATCACCACATGAGGAAAGACCTGCACAACTCAGGAAAGTGCTGAAGAACCAGCCCTGGGCTCACTGGGACCTACCTGGCTCTGGACACGGAGTCCTCAGCTTACAACTGTGCCAGCCTAAGCACATTGTGTTTCACCATGGACATGGAGCAGCTCCTGGCACAACCACTGCTGAAGGCTCCTCATGCCAAGGGGCTCCACACACGACACATAGAAGCCTCTACAAATGGCAAATATAGGACCTCAGATATCGAAGGAGCAGAAAAGTATCACATGGTTCTGCTGTCACTGGTAGACAGCAATTCAAAGAAAAAAGCCACCCGTGCCTGTGCAGGCAGAGCACTCTGGCAGGAAGAGGCAACCAGGAAGGCAGGTCCTGACCCATGGACCAAGCCTGAGAAGTAAATGATATCTGACATACTTAGGAAAGAGAAATAACTGACTCAAGAGACTCTCCAGCAAAACCTTGCCTTTTCTCTTGTGTTTAAGAGCTCCCTGCTGCCTAAGTCCTCCTCTCTCCACCCCGAGCTGCTGCTTGGAGGTGAAGATGGCTCTTTTAGCAGGCTCGTCTGCAAGATGCCTAATTCCTCCGTGGTTCCCCTTCATCCAAGGAGGCAATAATGCTCTCTCACATCAGGAAAGGAAGGAAGACCCCAAAAGTACCTCTTTGGAAGCTGGGTTAGACCCTGTTGTAACAAATCCCTGCTCCATCCATGTCTGCAGAATCAATGTTTAAAAAAGGAGTGGTGCTTTGGAGCAAAAGCACTTTTTTCTGCCAATTAAAATATATGGCAAATGACCCAGTACAGGCAGACTGCACAATCTGGAGGAAGTTCTCTCAGAGATGGTAGAAACAGAGGCGACACAGAGAAATTTCTATTTTACCTCATCTGATTTGCTTTTAATGAGAAGTAAAGAGATGGAAATTATTCAGAGCTCAGGAGTGAACATCTATCTATATTAAACTGGCTGCCCCAAAGATAAAAGAGTTTCCTGCCCTGTGGTTATGAGTCATCGGGACTCAGTGAAATAGTCTTGATTTATCTAGAGCTAAACTTTGCCTGCGGTGGAGCAACTGATAGCTGAAAACAACACCCACAGATGTCATGCCCTCAAGGTACGACCAGCCAACACCAGCTCACCCGGATGGCAAAGTCCCATCCTGCAGGGAGGTGGTGGGAGGAGGTCCCACCTCCTCTGTCTTTATAGTCTCAGTGCAGCCGAACTAAATTGAACTCAACCACAATCAGTTCTTGTTGCTAACTATTTACCTACCTACCGCAAACACCGCAGCAGGGGGCAGGTGCTTTGCTTGCCCCAGCAGTTCAGCTTTCTGGCTGTGAGATGAGTTTGCAGCCATCAGGGAGGCAGCATGGACATCAGGTCAGCAATGCCATAAATCCACGTACCAGCAAATTCCATGGAAAAGGCTGAGGTTCTGCTACAGGATGCATTGGGGTTGGCCAGACCCATCTCATGAAACCAATGCAATGGGAATTTTTTTTTTTTAAAGGACACAAGGATAGGTGTGCATGAAACAATTTTATCCCTCCTTCTGCAATGCACACAAGCAAATCCACTGGGTAGTTCATAACATTGTGGTTTCTGCATATTCTGGGTTTTAATGTTTCCAGTACTGCAGATCTTGGCCTCGTAAACAGTGCTAATAATTGTTGTAATTATATGATTTTAAGTCCATTTTGTTTAAGGGCATAGCCTCTCCCAGCCTCCAGCAGAGAACCAGTCCATGTCAGATAGGGCTGCCCTGTGCCGCCGGCAGAGCCCAGAGCCCAGATCCTGGGTTGGCTGGAAGGAGCCCTGTGTGCCCCGAGCCCAGCAGGACCCAGCCATCCTTCCCTGGGCACCCACTGGGATGGCTGGGCACCTGCAGCACCAGAAGTGCAAACCCCCAGGGGGACCATGGGCTTCATCCTCCCTGCCACCACATGCTCTTGTCTTGGCGACAGGGGCTGGAGGTACCTGAACAGGCAGGCAATGACTGTCCTGCCTGGAGGCCATGTGATGTGGCTGCTGGGGACCACGGTGGCCATCCTATGCCACCTCCCACCAGTGGGAGCCTGGGCTGTGAAAAGACTCATTTGCAAGCAATATTGCTGCTAGTGGCAATGGCCTTCCAGCCAAAAACCAAGGCTGCCTGGTCCCTGCCACCCCCCATGCTGGCCGTGGAAAGGATTAGCTCACAGGTGCCTGCCCACACTGGCAGCAAGAGGGCAGACTCCAGCCCACGGCCGCAGACATGAGCTCAGCACCACGCTCCCATCCTTGGGGTCTATGTGGGTGGCTGTCACTTTGGGAAGCTGCTCCCTGCCATCTGCAGCCTGATGCAGCAGAGAGAGAAGCTGCAGGGCTCCATGCACAAGAAAAAGAGAGCCCAAAGGATGGAGGATGAAAGGTGCTAATGCTTTGAAAGGATAAGGCTTGGGGTGGGAAAAAGAAGAAGGACTGGGTCCTTGCAGAGCTCCTTGTAGCCTCGTGGCACTGTGCGTGTCAGCGGCATGTTTGGCTCTAGAGAGGCATGTGGACAGGCTGGATTGATCGGCTGAGGTGAATAGTATGAGGTTCAACAAGGCCAAGTGCTGGGTCCTGCACGTGGGTCACAACAACCCCATGCAGTGCTACAGGCTCGGGGAAGAGTGGCTGGAAAGCTGCCTGGCAGAAAAGGACCTGGGGGTGTTGGTCGACAGTCGGCTGAATATGAGCCAGCAGTGTGCCTAGGTGGCCAAGAAGGCCAACGGCATCCTGGCTTGTATCAGGAATAGTGTGGCCAGCAGGACTAGGGCAGTGTACTTGGTGCTGATGAGGCCCCCACCTTGAATATTGGGTTCAGTTTTGGGCCTCTCACTACAAGAAGGACATTGAGATGCTGGAGCGTGTCCAGAGAAGGGCAACGAAGCCGGTGAGGGTTCTGGAGCACAAGTCTGATGAGGAGTGGCTGAGGGAACCGGGGGTGTTCAGCCTGGAGGAGGGGAGGTTGAGGGGAGACCTTATCACTCTCTACGACTCCCTGAAAGGATGTTGTAGCGAGGTGGGGATCGGTCTCTTCTCCCAAGTAACAAGCGATAGGACAAGAGCAAACGGCCTCAAGTTGCGCCAGGGCAGGTTTAGATTGGAAATTAGGAAAAATTTCTTCACCGAAAGGGTTATCAAACATTGGACCAGGCTGCCCAGGGAAGTGGTGGAATTGCCATCCCTGGAGGTATTTAAAAGACAGGTAGACATGGTGCTGAGGGACATGGTTTAGTGGTGGGTTTGGCAGTGTTGGATTAACGGTTGGACTCAATGATCTTAAAGGTCCCTTCCAATCTTGAGGACTCTATGATTCTATGTTAGCACAAGCTGCCAGGGATGCTTTCCTGAACCACTGTCCAATTCAGTCCATAGGGTTATCCAGCAAAGAAACAGACAAAGGACAGGAGAAGCCTAAAAACCAGCTACCAGGGAGAGCTGACCCAAATGCAGCCAATCTCACCCCAAACTGCAAGCTTGCATCAAGAGATCAGGTGGCAAGATCAACATACAGGCTGTTTCCAAAGAAATCTGAATGTGAGGGGTCTTTCCTTGTTTGAGCACAGTCAGCCCTTGGCGCACGCAGGAAATCACATGTTATAGCCACAAACACTCGGACACTAAATACTCCACAGCAGAGACCACTCAAGCTCCTAACACACAAAGGAGCTCCTCTCAGCTCCTGGGGACAGGAACCAGAAGATCAGCGTCCTGCACGAAGAGAAGCTGCTGATGCACTGGCATTTTCCACTCTTTCTGCCTGAGTATAAGCAATTTTTCAGGACTGGGGATTGAGACTGGCTCCAAGACGGAGCACGAGTAGGGGAGCCCTTCCAAAAGAGTGGGATTTCATAACCCACCAACAAGCACACTCAGAACGAGGACAAAACGCTGTGCTTATCACCCCTGCAAAGCAGCAGGACTCACAGAAGCAGCCTGCACACCAGTTACCCATCCTGAGGTGTGCAGACCTCCAAGGTATTTAAATACTGTGCAGTGACCTGGCCATGCAAAGATGGAGCAAAACACTCCTGCTCCGCGGAAACATCTGCGTGCCTGGAAAATGCACTTGCTTATTGAAACCTGGGTCCAGGGAAAGGCACCAAACCAGATCCAGGGCTTTGTTTGTTTGTTTCCTACAGATTTGCTCTTTTTTCCCTACTTGGCAAACCCGCTGGGTTTTGTTTTGAATGGAGCCGAAACGAGCATGCCTCTTTTGTTTAGCAATAACAACTAACTTATATAGATCCTGCTCCTGCCAGTACATTTTTGTTTGAGCTCCAGAAGCCCAGTGCTATTAGCCCAATGCTCGGAGGAGCTCAGCGTGGTGCAAGGCCAAGAGCTGCTGCACAGCACCCGGGTCGGTGCAGTCTCCCGAGCATCAGGCACCAGTTTGGCAACGCTGGTATGGCTGCACGTTGCCTCTGCCATCTCCATACCAGGCATGCCACGGTGCATGTAGGTGCTCCTTGAGGAGCTCGTGGCCCAAGGCAGTGGAAAGCCGACCGCACGGCCACGCAGTCCACCACGTGATGGCATGGTGTCTGATTTGAAAGCTGACTCCCAGCAGTTTGGTACCCGAATAAGCTAGAAGAGAAGAGCACATCCTGGGTGAGATCTGCAACATCCCACCAGCGTTCAGCACCTTGCACCGTTGCAGGGGAAGAAGTGGAGGATTCCCCCATGGGAGCAAGAGGGAGTCAGCATCATGCGTCGCCGTCCAGGCTGGTCCCTGAATTAGGAGGCTTTTGCATCCCTTGGGGAATGCTCATACTGGGAGTGCAGCAGCTGCAGAGTGTGATGAGGCCCCGCTGGGACCAGTTCAGCCACCGGAGGGGCTGTGGCAGCGGGGAGCATGCAATGTCCCACATCATGGGGCCGGTTGGCAAGCCGGCAGTGTCCTCCTGAGTCAAAGCCATGTCCCTTGATGCAGCACAGCAGGGAAGAGCCTGCCTGCACAGTTCACTCCTACCGCACCTCCCTCCTAAAACACAGGCTCTGAATTTGGGAGAGACAGAGACTTCAGGACTCCACAAGAGGTCCAGAGCCAGCCCAGTAGATCACTTGCTGACATTCTGCAGTGGCCTCCCATAAAACCCTTATTTCTGCAAGTCCAGCAGTACGTTTAGGGGAGGAAGGGAGCAGAGACACTTGAGCGAATTCTGCTGCAAGACGATAATGCTGCTGCTTCTCTATTTTTTTCTATTTTTTTAATTAAGCATCCCAATAACATTTTTTAAATGAGCCCAGAAGGAGCCTGTGTCTCAACCCCCTTTAAAATATGACCGAAATCAGACTTTCAGTTCCTCAATCCCCTGTGAGTCTGTCATCACGGTGGACACTGCTGTCACACACACACTGGCGTCAGAAAGTGGCACCGTCCTGGCCGTGCCCACACACGCATGTCCCTCCTGGTCAGCTCCTGCCCTTCCTGCACACATCCCTCGTGCAGCATTGCCAGGACACCCAGACACATCTCCTTGGGGACCGTGCTGAGGGACGATGCGCAATGGTTGGCTCTCTAGCCGAGGCAGAGGATGCTGACTACCATCAGCCCATGAGTGCCAGCCCTGAGCTGCTCTGAAGGGGGCACTGGCTGGCACACCCTGAGGCATCCCTTGAGGGAGGGGAAAAATAAAATCCCAGAGGCTTGCACAGGCTCCATCTGCAGAGCCAGGTTAGGAAGGAGATGCCGGAGAGGAGAAGCAACATCCACGTCAGGCTCTGCACCCCAGCCCAGCTCCACTGGCTTCACTGTTTTCACAAGGATTTACCCCAGCAGAGCTCCTGGCCCACCCTGCCCAGAGGCTTGAACCTATAAAATCTGCTTTTTCGCTTTTGTGCTACCAAATTTCTGTGGGGATCGAGCTAAGCGTGTCTGTGCATTACAGACCAAAGATGTCCCTGCCTGGAGGGGGTCAGGAGCCACTGCTCTGGGTGCAGCATCCCCCTGTCACCAGCACTGCTTTCCCCTGGGGCACCTCCCAGTGCCAAAAACCCCCAGTCCCTCCTCACCAGCACGGGCACTGGTGATGGCCGATCTGCTATCGGAAGCTGTGCTCAGCCCTGGGCTCCCACCTCCCAGCCAGGGTAAACCCTCCTTGCTGCGCTCCCCACAATGCCAGCCTTTAATTGCTGCTTGACATTAAGTATTTGAGCAAGGAAGTCTTGGGCAAATGTTCTTGCTATGGGAACACACAGTGCTGAGTCTCTTTAATTACATTGTTTTTGTTTGGCTTTTTTTATTAGTTGTGCTGTGGCTTCCCCTCCCTGACAGGCCAGCAAAGCGCACGCTAAATATGGCTGGGTTTAAAGTCCGCCGTGAAACCCGAACCGCGGCACCAGACTGGCTGGACTCGGTGCAAGCCAGGGTTACGCGGGACATGCATTCCAGCCGCCACAGTATTGCTCCAGCCCTGTGCCCCCCCATCTTGCTCAAACACCCGCCATCAAAGCAGCTCAGAGCACAACCACCATGCTCCAAAACACCTATGCATCCTCCTCTTCCTCGCCCCACTAAATCCTGCTGGGAACACAGCCTAACCCTTTATTCCATGGACCCCATCCCATCTCCATCATACCCATCACTTCCACACTGCTCCCCATCCCCTACTGTCTCCATCATACCCATCCCTTCCACACTGGTCTCTATCCCATCCTGTCTCCATCGTACACATCACTTCCACACCAGTCCACATCCCAAAGCGCTCTGCCTCACACCTGCTCAGCCCACCTCCAGGCTGCTCCTCAGGGCCAAAGAGCCCTCTTCCCACCGGCCATGCTGCTTTCATCTTCCTCTGCCCCTCCTTGTTATATTAAAGGCATTCCAGAGGATGCTGTCAGGCTTGGATGTGGTTTGGTTGGGTTGTTTGTTTTCGTACTGGAGGTTTTATGATCGCATTGGGAACGAGCCCTAATTGAGCTGCAATTCGAATTGCAGTCCGTGGGTATTTGTTTCATTTTTGGAAGGGCTTAAACGGCAGCACAGCTTTGGCTGGAGAATGCATTTGGTTTTAACTGGAACCTGATGGAGACAGGACTGAGCAGGACGGGCTGCCCTGAGTTGTGACCAAAGCTCATGGGGAAGTCCTGCGTGGCCACCCCAGCGCCAGGTACCCATGACAGTATCAGGCAGCTCCGGGTGCGACCACAGCCCTGGGACCACCCAAAAACCTTGCTGCCGCTGGGCAGGAGGCAGACAGAGCCAGTCCTGGGGTGCCGAGAGCCAAGCACGCAACCCTGGGGCTCGGCTCGGTTGGGGCTCACAGCCACCCTGCAAACTTCTACGTCCTGAAAACCCCTGTGTCCTGCAAACCCCTGTGCCTTGCAAACCCTGCGTCCTACAAACCCTTGTGTCCTGCAAACCCCTGTGCCCTGCAAACTCTGTGTCCTGCAAACCGCGGTCCCCTCCAAACCCCTGCCTCCTACAAGCTGCTGCCCCCTGCAAACTTCTGCTCCCTGCAAACGTTTGCCCTGCAGGGTCTGTGACCTTGTGCTCGCCCAGCACCAGACCCGAGCTGCTCACAGGGACCAGGCAGCAGAAACGACAAGACCTAAAGGTCAGCACCCAAACTGCCCTTCACAGGCTCTACGTCGGTGTCAACTTCTGCTGACCATGCCCCATGCCGACTGCCAGAACTTGCAGTTCAGCCCCAGCACCCAAAATGTGCCCAATGCTTCTGGCACCCACAACCAGCTGGACCTTCGCAGGTAGGGACAGGAGGACAGAGCGATTTCCAAAGCACAGAGGGACCGGCCGAGCACCTGCTCTGCATTGCAACGGCGCTTCCTCCTGTCCTTCCAGAATCTCACAATCCCGGATGCTGGAGCAGGTCAACAGTGCTCTGGAAGACACCCCCGACCTGCTGGCACCATCCCGGCTAAATCAGACTTCCGCATATTAAAAGCGGATGAGCAGTGGGGACTCACTGCCCTTCTTTCAGGAAGAAATCCTATCCTGGCTTGGCCTGCTAGGAACGAGCACCGGTCTGTGCCACAGATGCATGTGTGCAAACTCTTCTCGGGGGTATCAAATGCAGAAGCTGAGTCATATGACGCCTGGTCTCAAAGATCACTGAAGGCAAAAGGAGGGAGAAAAAAATATCTCTATGGGGTCGCAAGGCCCCAGCTTGGATCCAGCTGGAGCAGAAAGTGGGTGCTCAGTGGGGGGATGCTCAGCCATGCAGCTGGGGCCTGGCTGCCATGCTGAGAGGAGTGAGAAGGGAGGTAAGACCATGCTCATCCAAGCTTGGTCCCATCCCCTTGCTTGGGCCCTGACACCCACTTCTTGGAAGGAAGCAGGGCAGGCTGCTAGAGAAGCTCCTGTAGCAACCTCAGCCTGCGCAGGGCCAACGGCTGTGTCTGAGTGCTGTCCTGATGGGAAAAGGGGCCATGGGGGCTGGGATGGCATTGCCCCAGCTCCTCTGAGGACTGCCACCACATACTGCACCCCAGCGAAACACTTGGGACCCCCCGGGAGCTGGGAAGAAGCACTAACTTGTCTTCCCCCATGATGGCTCAAGCGTGTGCGGGAGGAATGCTTTGCATTTCAGCATGGCCCCACACCGGGGTAACATCCCACACTGCCTCCTCCGCACCCCACTGAGACCCACTGTGCCCCCCCCCCCCCCCCCCCCCCCC
>VYXH01008049.1:71723-152318 GCA_013397275.1 Burhinus bistriatus
CTCCCCCCCCCCCCCCCCCGAGACTGGCTCCTCCGCAATGCTGTGCCCCACTCCCGGGATGGTGGGGCTGCACAGCACCCAGGCACCCAGACCCCCCGCTATGGTTCAAATGTTGGCTCAGCTCTGAGCTCTGCTGGAAATAGGGCTCCCTGGAGCTGCATCCCTGCTGCCTGGTCCTGGGGCTGCAGCTCACCCCAGCACGGGGGCACAGCCACATACCATTGGGGGTGAGACCTAGAGACTCATCACAGCAGTGAGAGGCAATCAATTTGAACCCAGACCTGGGGGGATCACAAGCAAATCCTTTAACCTCCTGCGCCACCTGGTGCCACCAGGAAGAATACGTTAGTGAGATCTGGCTTTCACTGGAATGCACCTCTTCTCCAAAACCATGACATTGTAGAAAATTGACCCAAGAAGGACTTCTGGAGGTCTTCTGAACTCACTTGCCCATACCTGTGGCTGGTCTCCATCCCCAACCAACTACATCCAACCTGTGCTTCACAGCCTTCCAGGGGACCTCCCCAGCCCGTCTCTGGGATGCCCTTTCTGGTGGAACCCCAGCTCCAGTCCATTGTCCTACCCAAGCCATCCAGCTAGACAAGGACCAAGCTGCTCAAGCATGCCAAAGCTGCACGATGAGAACCAGCACCACTGGCTGAAGATTTCCAGAGCCGCACCCAAAGGGGTTATAAAAGGCAGGCCACAGACATTGATCTCGGCGGGGAGGAGGAGACAACAGCCAAGACACAATGGAAGAACAGACAAATGCACACACCCGGCTCCAGAGCTGCTGCCCAGCTGGTAAATGTTACTGGAGTCAGAAAACCCCTTTCCCGCTGGAAGGCTGGAAGGCAACCAGCAGTGCTGGGCATGATGGCCGCTACCCACAGGGTGTCCCTGGCACCGCTACCAAGAACAGCCACTTCCCCATTGGGGATCTTCTTGGACTGCTGGTGGCATGTCCCAGGCTGGCTTCCCATTCGGCACAGCTTCATGCCAGGATTTGCTCCCGGCTTGTTCCACAACTAGCTCCCTGCTCAGTACCCACTTCTTTTCTGACATGAGGGACCAACCCCACCATGTAGCCCTGGTACTGGTCTCATGCCAGCACCACCCAGTGCAATGCCAGAGGAACTGGTTCACTGCCACCCAACTACAAAAGCACTCACGTATGCCAGAGCCAACCTTCCCTCTGCGAATCTTCAGTGGAGTCAGGGTACAAAGGCTGCGGTTCATGAGGAGAAGACAACTGTTTTTTTGCCATTTTACCAGAAAACACCCCACAAGTGCTTGAGCGCTCTTGTAATGGCAGTAACTGGGAAGACCTCACCACCAGCCAGGTCTCCTTCCAGCTGAGGTTTGCCTGCTGCCTCCATCAGACCGGAGCTTTCTCACCTCATGTGTCACTTTGTTCTCCCCCTAGCTGCAGAAAGCTTTGAGATACCATTAGGTGGAGAAGCTCAAGCTGAGGATAATGGAGCCTGTAGAGGACTTGTCAGAGCCCCCAGGATAGCAAGTAGAAAAGATTTCCACCCTAACATAGAAGAGAAACATTAAAAACCATAGTAATCACCACATCAAACCTCCAACCATCAGGATGTGCTCATCCATCCATGCATCAATGTGACCAGCGCTGCTAAGTACACCCATGGGAGAGGCAGGGTGCAAACACCCTTTCCTGAGGTCTTGCGGAACATGGGAGCACTGGGAAATGCTCTCTGCTCTTATTGAGCATTGCCTTAGCTTCTCCTGGTCTAAAGACAGTGCCCAAGTTGACCTGAGCTCTGTTCCTTGCTCTACCACTGAGGGTGAGAGGCAGGTGATGCCCACAGCCAGTGCCTCAGTTTCCACGCATGGGAAATGGAGATAAAGATCATGTTGTCTTTTGTAAAGTGCTTTGAGACTTGCTAATAAGGAGCACCAAACAACTGCTTGGGCTCCTTGCAGCCACCAGTCCTGACCTGGACTCGCATGGGCAAGGGGGTGCCTCTAGAGAAGGGAATGGGAGGTGCCCGGTGCAGCTGGAGAGCAGTGGGTGCAGTGGCCAGAGTCCCTTTGCAGATGGGGACTTTAGCATCTAGCTTCTGGAGAGCTTTTCCAAGCATGCACAACCATGCCTTCCAGAGGCTAACAATTTGACCAAATCTGTGTTGATTTCCACCAGGAATGCACCAACTCTGCCAAATTTCAAGTCTCTTTTCCAAAGCATGGAGGCACCAGAAATCCTCAAAGAGATGGGAGAAAAAAAAAAAAAATTGGCAAAGCTACCATTTTTCCCCAACCTTCTGCTGAAACTTGGAAACAAAAAAAGAAGAGAAAGTTCAGCCTGAGGCAGAGCGAGCGTGGAAAAATTCAGCCCAAACAGTTAAAGTTTGGCAAAGGTATAAGCAAACAAACTTCCGCCTTAACAACAGGCGTCTGCTGGCTCCATCTATAATCAACATGTCGGGCGAGAGGTGCCCTCCTTGGCCCTCCATGACAGCACACAAGGTCAACTTCACAGCAACACAGAAGAGCAAGAGTGGCAGGGGCTAACAGGCACAGGTGACCCTGATGACCCTGGAGATGGGAGGTGGCAGCACAGGGCAAGAGGAGACCACTCTGACCCCAGCACCTGGGAGATGTCTCAAAGGACTTGGGAGACCCCTATTCACATGGTTACATCAAGCAGGAGCTTCGAGCCAGACCTAAATGGCTTGGTCTCCTCCATCACCAAGACGCTGGGAAACACCTCAAAGAGCTGGTGGCATCAACATGCAGTGGGTGCTGCTGTGTCCTTCCTCCCCCTCACCATCCCCTGGACAGTGAGAGGGGCAGTGGAGACACCCTCATGCTCCTGAAACACCCTGCTCATCTCACCATACTCCTCACTCTGCTTCTGCTGGTTGTGTGGTGCAAGATGGCTTCCTTGGGACCCAGATGCTCACAGACCTGGAGAGCTCCTCTAGGTGCCCACTGTGCCCTGGCGCGTGCTGTCCTGGGATGCCACACCTCGTCCCCTGTGTTGACACAGGCTGGCTCAAGCTGCAATCACACCTTCCAATTTACTGTGCCAACAAGCACCCATGTCAGAGGGTTTCTCTCCTCCGTTAGCCCTGATTTTTCTGGTGACAGACCAAATGATATGGTATGAACACAGATGTGGAAGCCAACAAGCATGGTCTCTGGTTAAAACGTGGGAGCAGGATGAGGCAGGGTGATTTAACTCTTACCTCTGTCACAGACCACCTGGGTGATCTTGAGTAGGTCATTAAAGCCCTGCTGCTGCAATGGGGTGCCTACCATCTCCCCTAAGACCAGGGAGAGCAGCAGTTACAGTAGCACAGTCCCAGTGCAGCCCAGGGACAGCTCTATCCATCTGCTGACATTTCTACCTGGGGGGAAGAGCAGCTGCTCAGATAGCAGATACCTCCTCCATGGCACAGCAGGAGGATAAGGTGAGCATGCTGGTGCACGAGGAAGGCAGCCTTAGGTCTCTGTGCAACACACATCCTGCTCCTGACCTGCCTGCATCATCAGGAAAGAAAATGGCCAAAGAAACTTCATGAGTTCATGTGAAGTTCACCCGAGTGGAGCTCTACTCTGTAAGCAAAGCTGCTTTTCTGTTTGCCATGAGCCTTCCAGAGCTCGTGACTGGGGCAGAGCAGGGCCAGGAGAGTGCTGGGAGGATGGGACCTCTTGGCAGCATCAGTCTTCCACTTGCACAGAAAGCAGGCAAGCGCTCCACCGGCTTATCCACCTCCTTGCTCAAGGAGCTCCAAGAACACGCTCACAGCTGAGGTTCCCTCAGAAGACAGCCCCTTGGACAGCCAGCAAGACACCGAGTGTAGACAGGGAAAGCAGGAGCATTAGCTAAATGTCACACTGGCTTATCTGTTCCAGAAGCAGCCTCTTTGTTTCCCAGGATTTGGCCTGCTGCTTCACGGGATTTCAGTGCACAGAGAAACCTGACACAGCTTTCCTGACCGCAAGCACCCGCCTGGCGTGGGGCATGGCAGGACTTGGCTCCGAGCTGCCCCCAAAGCACAGCAGCCCTGGCAGCCCAGCTCACAGCGGGGAGGATGGAGAGGGAGCTGGGCTGGCTGCCCGCAAGGGGCACAGGGCACTGATATGGTGTTCCGGCAGTGCCTTGGAACGTGTTAGACCTCAGATCACCAGGTGTCATAATGCAACAGCCAGCTCCTTCATCAGCAGATCTCAAAGTGCCTGAGAAAAGAGGTCAGCATTGCTGTGCTCCTTTTAAAGACCAAGAAACTTAGGCACAAAGAGGGGCAGATCTTGCCCTCAGTCACTCAAATGGGCCAGGAGAAGCCAGGTCCCCTATGCCCCAGGCCAACACTTCATCCCTTGCCCCTAGTCCAGGGCACTCTCCTCTGTTATGGGTGATGTTCAGAAACTTTGATGAGTCAGTTTGGATTGGGAACTCCTCCCTTCATTTCTTCCCTGGCCACTTGAGTGCTTAAATGTGGAGTCTGGGAGTGGAGGGGAGAAACAAGACTATGGGAAGAGCCAAGCAACCATGCTGCCAGATCTACCTGCAGTCCCTGCCATCTCAGAGTCTGCAACAACCACGTGCTCATAAACCTGTAGGGTTTGCATGGAGAACATCAACTCAACAAGCCACATCATCCCGCTGAAGGTGATGATGGCTCTTCTTGGGGCAGTGGGCCAGAGTCAATTCTCATAATGCCGAGAAGAGAAGTTTCTTGGAGCTCAGCTCAGCAGCTGCTCTGGTTGCCATGGTTAACAAATGCTACCACATAATGTCACATGTTCATTTTTCATAGCTCAGAAACAAGAGCTTTTCCCAACAGACCATCAGTAAGGAGTTTGCCCAGACTTAAGGCAGAAGAGATTTGCCTCCCAGCTGCTAACTGGTGAGCCCTTACAGGCCCCGTTGGGACACTGCTTGGGTGGAAACTAGACTCTGTCTGAACAGACCTGGAGGGGGCTCAGGTGAACCTCTGCACCATGGGCAGAGTGAAGACCATGTGCAGTTTCTCATGATGACACTGGCAGCTGCTGCCAGGTGTCCAATTCCACTTTGGACAAAGCAAAGCAAAGCATGAACCTCCTCCACATTGCCCAACAGCTCTTTGTGGTAGAAGATCTTCATCCCTGCCCCACCCTCCCTCTTAGCAGTGCAAATAAAGGCAACAGAGGCAAAGTGGGATGGGAAGAGGAACATCCCTGGGGAGTGAGCTACTGCAGGATGCACTGGTGTAAATGGATGAATATTTCAATGTTGGGGAGAATGGGAGGAAATTTGGACACGAGGAGCAAAGGGGACTGTAACTGCTTCTCCCTGACCTCCACCAGGCATGGGGCTTAGCTGATGTGGAGCTCACTGGGGCTCACAAACCTCCTCTGAAAACAAGGAAGTTGGCAAAAGAAAGGTGGCTAAGAGGGATGGGTCTGAAGAGTGAGTGTGCAGACAGCAGGAAAGACTCAAGCAAAGATGGAGAGAGATCCCAAAACACCCGAGGGCTTGGTCCTCCGTATCCCAGTGTCCTGGGCTGACTCCTACCTCCCTGCTGAGTGCTGCCCATTCTCCCAGCATCCAAGCCAGTAGGTCCAATATTGACCTGGCACTGAGTGATGCTCTCCAGGAAGATAAACAGGAGGTTCCTGAAGCTCTGGCAGGCAGAAGTGTCTCAGCCAGTAGGAAACTAAGAGCAGCAAAAACCTGCACAACAGGGACTAGCGCTGTTTAAGGAACAAGGGAGGATTAAAAGTAGTCGAATACCTTGAAAGTGCCGGCCGTCAGGACTATCTGGAAATGTTGACGCTTCTGCACCTCCCGACCCCAGTGTCTCCAGCAGCATCAGCAGCAAGACCAGTGATCCCTTCTGCTCCCAGGGCAAAGCTGTCCCCAGGGCTGGGGGAAGTGCAGCCTGGCAGCCCAAGGGCTGGGGCACACTGCCTGTCTTGCTGGGGCTGCTCCAGACACACGAACCATCTGCATTGCCCTTCCCCAGGTCCAAATTGGCTCACAGAGAAGCCAGGTACAAAGCCAGCAGGTCTGAAGATCCAACCACTAGTAAGAAACCGTGACTATATCAATATTCCCACTAAAAGATATTTTTTGTGTGCTGGCTAAGAGGACCGTGAGAGCTAAGACCCTCCAAATCCAGCACACTGACACTATGGGAATACCAGCTGGTGTGGAGGATCCATGGGGCTATCAGGAAGGGCTTGACTTCCACTACAATTCAGACATCCATGAAATTTTCCCCTTCATACCAAGGATAGAGGCATGTCTGCACTTTCCTCCCCGCATAACCATGGGGCTTGGGCTGCCTGCTGCACAAATCCAGGCAACTGGCACCTTCTGGGCTTGGACACTTCCATGGAGAAGAACCAGTGATCCTGCAGGATGAAGAGCATCCTCCACATGCCTCAGTAGGGACCAAGATATCCATCCTGCTTTGCAGATCCAGGCCATGGGAAATGGCAGAGAGATGATGAGAATAAAACAAACAAATTGGGCAAATGGGCTATTTGAGAGAAATCAAAGTGTGCTGGAGGTAATAGATATGCAGCACTGAGAAATAATCTTAGAGGCTCTTGGAGGTATCAGCTACCAGCAGAGGGAAGCGGCCAGAACAATGCATCAGCACAATATTTTAAATTTGTCTTTTAAATAAATGATATTTACTTCCTGTGTTCTCAGTGAGGAAGGCATCTGGCTGAGGGCTCCAGTCCCAGACAGGGAGAACCTGGAAATCAGTCTTCTCTGAACATTTTCCTTCTGTCACTTTCCCAGAGGGCTCAATTTTTCCTGCAGAAGTGACAGGAGAAACAAATGCAGATGGGAATGCTGGACCTGCTGGAGCCAGTGCCTGCGGCAGCAGGTCATAACGCTGCACAGAGAGAGGAGCCAGCCCTTGGTCTTCTCCCAGTCTCTTCAGCCTCATTGTAATCACAAGCCGAGCTGGCTCTCCCCAGATGACGAGGAAACCTGGGCTGATGGAGGCTTGTGGCATCAGGAGAGGAGGCACAAGCTTCACACAGACCTTACAGATTTGGACAGCCCTGAACTCCCCCGTGCTGCCCTCCTTCCCCACCCGCACCCCCCAGCTGGGGAGCTCACAGCTCCCCACCAGCAGCATGGGGTGGCAGAAATGGAGCTGCATGGACTGTGACTCCTCTGCTGTTGCAAAGCCCTCTCCAGGCTAAGGACCGTCTGCAGCAGGAGCATTGGTATCACCATGAACAGCAGTTAACCTTGAGCCTCTATCTGTCTGCAGATGACTCACAGGCAATGAAGGCAAAAGGTGATTTTCCACAAATAAATTATTCCTTTTAAATGCTTTCCTAAAGGCAAACCCAGCTTTCAGGGAGGTATTTTGAGGGCTCGCTCCTCCCCATCCCCATCAGCAAGTCCCTCACAGTCCCCGGTGAATTGCTGTCCCACCAGCTCTGGGGGGCAGTGAACTCCTGCTTCCCCCATACACCCAGAGGCACTGACCATGGCCACCCTCAGGGTGCTGGGGACAAAATCAAGCTCTTGAACCACATCTTCCCCATGCCTAGTTAAACACTGGAAGCTCTGGGGCTCCCTACCTGGTGTCCATCTTGCCCGTGGAGAGGTGTCCTGGGAGGGTGGGGGGACGGTAGCATTGGGAGCAGGCAGCCGAGCCCCCCATCCTGCCCCAGTACAGAGGAAGCTCTACAGACAGAGCCATCCTTGTTCGCTGGGGCGGCAGCTCCTCTTGGCCACGTTTATCCCCCGTAAACTGACTTTCTAGCAGCCTGCTCATGGCAACGTCAATCTGCCGTGCTAGGAGGAAGCTCCGGCTGCCCAGAGCCCTTGGGCAAGGGGCCCTGCTGTGGGCTGGTTCCCCGGGCAGCCGGGACACCCCGGGAGACCACAGCATGGTGTGGAAGTCCAGCTCCCATATGGCTAATTCAATAAGTCACAGATACCATGACTTCATAAGGCAGAGAGGCTCCACAGCTATTAGGGGAATTGGGAGCGGGGGGGAGGAGGAGCTGAAATGGAGAAGGGATGGAGATGAGGAGGGTGGAAAGGGGGAAGCTAAGACAAGCAGCAGAACAAAACATCCCATAAATCATGAGGAGCTGCTGAAATACCAGAACAAATGACCCCATAGCTTGGCCATTATTCCCGAGCGAGGGCTTAAAGCTCTCCCAGTCGAGACGAAGTGCCTCACGTTTCGTTTCAACACCGTGCTGGCCTGTCCAGGACCTGCGCTTGGCACAATTGAGCCAGGGGTGGCTGTGTTTCAGCCCAGATCGATGGCCGGGACTGGTGGGATTGGGGAGGCAAAGCTGTCAGCAAGGCTGGCTGCCCCACACTAAAGCCAGTGCAGATGTGGTGCCCACATCTCAGCCTGCCCAGACCACCTCTTGACTCCCAGATGCCCACACACCTCCCAGGCTCTGGCACTCCTCCCCTTCCACTGAAAGGCTCAGCGTGGTTTTCCCTCTTATTTTCCCTCGCTCAGGCTAAGAGCTTCCTCGGCTGGGAAGAGCAGCAGCTCCAAGCCTCCTCTTGGATGTGTGGGTTAAGTTAAGAGTAAGATAGCTTGAGTAGGGCTGTGAAACCCAGAAGAGCTCTGAGCCCTCTGTCTTTATGGTGCCGCTCCTCCCCACCTCTCAGAAAGTTGCTGACAATTCACTTTGTGCTGGTTCTCACTGGCAAACAGATGACTGTCAAGCAGAGTCTTGGGGAAAGTCCTGTACAAGCATAGACTACTGTGATGGAAACAGCACACCGCGCTCAGTGAACTTTGCAGTAGCAGCCCTCCAGTGCACTGGCTCGGGAACAGTCAGACGGATCAGCCGGCAGCTCAGCACCTCCTATGGGACTGAGGTATTTGGGTGTCAGAAGGCAAGGAGCCTGTCCATAGGGCCAGGTTGTCCATGCTACCTGCCCACGTCAGCTGACAGCAGTGATGGAAGGAGGCTGAGTAGTGCCAGGCACCTCCATGGCACAGATTTCATGCCCCAGCACAGCAATTTAGAGAGAATTTCTGCACCACATGAGACCACTTAAACCCGAAGGAGAAATACTATTGCATTATAAAATTTTGAATAACTTTCATGAAAACACTTCTATTAAAAACCTTTTGCTTTATAACCAAACCCAAAACACAGGGCAGAGTATGGCAGCAGTGTTGTGTGTGCCGCCTCTGCCAGCCCGATGGTGCCAGCACAGCTCCCATGCCGGGCAGCTGCCGCTCCTGCCCTTGCTGCCCCACAGTCCCATCTCAGAGCAATGCCGTTACACCCAGCCCCAGTGCTGGGACACCATGGGAAAACCACTCTGCACCTTCTCATCCGGGTGGGCACAGTCTGCACTTGGAGCTGCCGGGCAGACAGGTCTCTGCGCATCCCTCTTCGGCAGAGGGGAAGCGAGGAGCTGAGATTCAGCAACGTGCCAGGGGTCAGGCAGCAAAACAAGACGCAGGCAGGACTGAACCCGAGCCGGCTGGCTGCCTCCTCGCGTCTCTAACCACCAGACGATGCGCTCCTGCCAGTGTTGCTTTAACAGCTCGTGGTGGGCAGCCAACGAGCAGAACCGAGATAAGGGTATGGGGGAAGTGAGGAATGCGCCGCATTTTTCCTGAGCCACCATGGGAATAGGCTATTTCGACCACGGATGACAGGGAGGCTGTCCGACATGAAAAACTTAAGAAACCCAAATAGAAAAGGCAGCAAGTAGAAGTAAACAAGAAGAAAACAGAGAGGAAAATCAGGGTGGACAACAAGAGGTGAGGAAGGGAAAAGAAGCGTAGAGGGGAAGTCAAGCAGAGGAACAAATGGAAGAAGGAAAACCAGATGGAGAGGTAGGAAAGGAAAAGGAAGAGATAAATGGATGCCAGGAGGACAAACCTGCCAGGGCTGGAACTCCCGATGAGCACCAGAGCTGGAAGGATGTGAGAGGGGGACAGAGGCTCCCAGGCTCTGCACCCGCCTGGACCAGCGGATCACAGCTCTTTTATTGGATTAAGACTCACTGTGAGAAAAGACAAACGTGGATCATTTCTCAGGTGACACGCACAAGAGGAGAGGAGGCTCTCTTTGCCTCGATTCACCCTAAGGGGGGAGAGAAGGGATTGCTGGCGTTTCAGGGTTGCTGTAGGGACACTGGGAAGGCTCCATGTGAGCTGCCAGCTTTCAAGTTCTTCACTCCAAAGGCAGAAGGTGGCGGCCTTCAAATAAAGAGTGCTTTTGTCTTGCACACCTTCGTGCTATTTAGGCTTTGGAGCTAGATTAGTGTTACAGACCAGGAGAAAGCAGAGCTTTAATAAATTGAATCCAAGATCCTTCCTTGCCTCAATTGCCAGTTTTTTCCTCATTTGGAGCTCAAGCTGCCTCAGTGCCCTGCGAGCCACAGCATGCACTGTTCAGCAAAGAGGAGGAGAAAGGAATCAACAAACCTAAACCAACTGGACAGGAGCAGCCCCCAGGTTTCTCCCCCAAGCCTGAGAAAGCCTCGTGCTGCCCCACTCCCCACGGTGCTTCTCTCTGGGCACCTCCCAGCAGCAAGACACTGGCTCCTGGGAGCAATGGGCTGAGGTGATACAGTACATTCACGGGCCCTAACACTGGGGACTTTGTGGCACTGGCTTTTTAAAAAAGTAGCCTAAAAAAAGCCTAATAATGAAGTATTTATTTCAGTAAACAGCATATGAATGTAAGAAGTGTTTTCTCAATACTTCACTTTTTCCCTGCCTTCTCTCCCTCCCCCCTAGCAATTTTTTTTTTTTAATAAGTGGAACTAACGAGGCTTCGCTCACTGACAGCCGTGCTCGGGAGCAGGACCACGCTCTGTTCGCCCAGTCCAACATATAAACACGTGCCGTGTGAATAAAGCCTGCCTTGTGCCTGGGGAGAAACGCGACCCATGAGCATGTCCCACCTGGTGAGCAGGGCAGATGTGCTCCGATGGACACACGGACTGTGAGACCTGCGACAGGAGCATCCTTGTGCTTTTGGGTAGGCAGCGTGGGACATCCAACACCTTATTTATTGTGGCACCAAATAACTGCATCTTCTGGCCCAGAGAAATGTCAGCACCCAGCAATGCTCCCCACAGGGCTTTGAGGTGTCCCCAGGGACAGGGAAAAGGGCCAAGGGGTGATGAAGGGATCTACTGTCCCCTTCATACCTGGCAGCACTCAGCACAGGGGACACGGTGTCAGGCAGACACTGTGATGCTGTACAGCTCCTTCTCTCCTACCTTGGCTCCATTCAGCCCTATCTGAGCACCTGAACAACTGGGAACACTGGAAAACTGGCTCAGCTTGCCCTGCATGGGGATGAAATGCAAGGATGCTTTCCACTATGGCAGAGACATGAGGGGTTGGTCTGATGGTGTTTTGGTAGGAATTTCAGGCAGAAAACACTAATCCCTCCACCAGACTGACATCCAGCTTTTCAAAGCAATGGCCACTGATGATTTTGTGCTTATAATCTCTACCTCTTCCTTGGCAACAGGTAACGGCAGGTCTGCGCGCCCTTCCTTGCCTTCAAGCCTTGGGATTAAGACTGTCAAGATTCTCAGAAGCTGCTAATTTGTAAAAATACAGTCCATCATTTTTCTATCACCCTCCTACTCCTGTGGGGTGAGCTGAACTCCCCATCATACACAGCATGGACATTCACCCTCCACACACAGGCAGGTAAAATGATGCAGTGGTGACCTTGGATTAAGTTTATAAACGCACATAAATTTGATGCATGCAGATATTTGCTCTGGAAGCCAAATTAGGGATCTGTAGATTTGCAAGGGCACAAGCCATGCTTTCCATCGGCCGCAGCACCCAGCAGCCTTGCCTGCCATCCAGGTGCTCCTGCAAGGTGCGAGGTGAGCAGGGGCAGAGACACCCGCGGTTCCAAACGCACCTCATGATGCTTTGGACCGACTAGCTGAGGATGCTGATCCTGCTACAACAATCGTGGATCCCTGAAGACGTATGGGGGAAGGCGAGAAATGATGTTTTACACCAGGGAAAAGGCCAGGTGCCCCCCTTTTTTTTGGGAAAAGCCTCCAACTGTCTCCTTGAGTGCAAGTGTGCACATGTGGACCAGGCACACGCACCACCAGCACGCGTGAAAACCTGCCTGCAGCATGCCTGTCCTGCCGGGGTCAGGCTTCGTGTGCAGGTGCCCCCGGCCGCTCTTTTGGAAATTGGCATGCGTGCATGTAAAAGCTAATTAAATTCCTGCACTGCATCAATGCAGCCAGCACAGCTCCTGGGTCGTGTGCTTGACCATGGCAACAGGGAGAGGATTAAGAAGCACATTGAGATGGCTGGGGCGGAGGCTGTGGGCAGGGTCCTCGCCCCACTGCTGCCCGCCTGGCTCCTCATCACCGTGACCCCCCTGGGTCACCCCTGCTGCCCAGTGGTAGCAAGACCCAGCACCAGAGTCCCAGCACGCCGGCCCGCCCGAGCCCGGCTGCCAGGTGGGATGTCTGATCCAGCTCAAGGTGTCTCCAGCCACAACTGAAACCCACAACGGCAGGGCAGTTATCCTCCCTCAGGCCACACCAGCCATGCCTACGTCCTTGCAGAAGCGGTGACATCAGATCCTTCTCTTTCGGGCCTCAGGCTTTCTAGCCTCAACCTCCAATGCGATGGCACGTGGCAAACCAAAGGCAAAGGCAATTCCTCCTCACCAAGAGCTCATTTCTGAGCTGGCTTACAAAAACCCCATAAAATAGCATCATCTACTGCTGCTGCGGTGTCACTGCTGTACAAGGTACTTTGCAAACTAATACGAGACAGATGGTTTCCCCCAGGAAAATGCTACAGAGCAAAGGAAAATGTACCACAAATATACCTTGACACAGCAGGGCTAAAATGGGAGCCGGGGGCTTCAAAGAGACATTTAAAGGAAGAAAGATTTACTGACTTCTCTTGCTTCTTTATTATGAATAAGAGAAACTCTTATTGTTTTTAATGAGTTCTTTACTTCTTTTCCTATTTGGTATATTACAAATCCACATATTTGTCTGTTTGGAAGATTCGCAGTAATTGCAGAACAGCTTTCCCAATCACATCGTTTCAGCAAAGGAAAGAAAGTTGTGGAACTGGAGAAGAAAGCAATCTGTCACCAAATAGCTTAAATTCTTTGTCTGGCCTCATTAATACCTAGTAAGCTTTGATGCCTAACTAACCTCACAGATAGAGGAAGCCTTTGAGGAGGACTCCGCAACCTCACACTGAAGTGTTAGAACATACGATAAATGCCAGGAAGATCTCCAGAAAAAGCAGGGGAAACGAAAACCAAACTTGACATTCTTGCAATTTCTAAGCATTTCTCTTTTTTTTTAATCCCCCCCCTTTTTTTTTTTTTTAAGTTTTATCCTCCTTTATCCATCTAAGGAAGCAGAAAGCAATGCAATTTCCAGTTCTTCTAAATATCCTTAGCAGGTCACCTCTAACACTGGGAAGGTTGACTGTGATCTGCTTCCAAGGCTGTTGCATCAGAGCCTAGAAACCCAGGATAAATTACTCCCTGCTCCAGCAGGGACTGCAGTTTGAGACCTGTGTTTGGTGCGAGGGGCCCCGTGGTGCCGCAGCAGCATCAGGGAAGTAGGGAGCACCCAGGGCCTCTGGGGTGGGCAAACGGGGCTGCCCTAGAGGGCGGATCATGCTGGGGCAGCCCTGTTCCCTCACACCACTCATCCTGGACACGGTGCCAGCAGGGAGCCCCTGTGGTTCCCAGTGCCCTCACGCCAGCTGTGGCCATCCCGCTGTGGCTCTCAGCTCTGGTTTATCCAACGGAGGTGTGTTGGGCAGTGAGGGGCAGCAGGATGCATCCTCCAGCAGCTCCTATAAGGAGCGTGGGGTGGGAAGGGAAGAGGAGAGGAGCAACCGGCAGCGGGCGTTGCCGGAGGTCATACACTCACATGCCTGGGCCCAGCAGACATGCATGTCCGTGTCCCACATGAGCCCCAAAAGACCCCCATGGCTCAGTTCGTGGGGTCTCCTTCAGCCCCCCAAGGAAGGAGCTGCTCGGGTCTCCCTGCTGCTCCCTGCACTGGGGCGAGGGGGGATGTTTTGGCTTGATACCCTGGGGGAACTTCTGCAGCAGATGGAGGGGTTCGAAGGGGTGTTGTCCCACAGGACGTTGTTTGGACAGGGACAGGATGGCAGTGGTGGGGACAGGGGACAGGAGGGGGACTGGAGAGGCAGGAGCTCCTTTCTCCCAGCCCTGTCCTGCAGCTCTTACCATTCAATGCTCAGAGACCTGGGCCGGAAGGCAGACAGCTCGGCCGAGGCATACTCAGCTTTCCTTCTCTTCTCCTGCTTCTGCTTAACTGACAAGCGGTGGGCAAACCTAGAGAGGCTGCTTTCCGACCTGGGGAAGGGGAGAGGAAAGGCATTAATGTCACTGAAGCACATTGGCTCCCAGCAGCAGGTCCGTGGCACAAAGCCAGGTGATGCTCGGAGCTGAAAGGAGGGGGCTCCCGGAGGGTCAGCAGCACCGGGACAGGATGGCACCAGCCTCGAGGCAAAGAAGCGGAACAGCAGCGGGTTTAGAATCACTTTGCAAAGCCAGGACCAGCATGGGTCCATGGCATGCTGTTAGCAAAACTGAAGCTGCGAGCCTGGCAGGATGAGTCCTGCTCCCCGCTGCAGCAAAATCACCTCCCTATGTCATATGCTTCTGCCCAAACACCAACAGGTGATGGCCAACGCTGGAGAAACACTGGCTGCTTCTACTTCTTCCAGTGCCTGCCCAAGAGGGGTCGGGCCGCCAGGGAAGCATTGGCGGTCAGAAGTAAAGTGGACCTCTGCCACAGCCGCACGCTCCTTCAGAGATGCCCCAGAGCTCCTGTGGCCTCCCAGCCAGGGCTCTCAAACACCATGACCGCTTTCCTGATGAGGGGTGACATGGAAATCAGCCAATGTCAGAGGTGTTTTGGAGGAGGAAACAGAAACACCTACAAGCAAGTGGGTTCAGCAGCAAGACCTGTCTCCACTGACAATGCCCTCTCCCGCCAGGTGGGATGCTCCAGTGTTGCTCCCAGTTCCTGGAACCAGGGAGAAGAGCATCCCTAGGCTCCAGGGACATGCTGCGCACCCCCTCCATCCCAGCTCTCTCCAGAAGAGAACTGCTGTCCCAAGGCACAAGCGCACCACCTCCGAGCCTGATGGCACACAGAAAGCCGGCGTTGAGATTTGCTTGGGAGGCACCTGCTCTGCAGAGACCCGCAGTCCTCTGCCCTCCTCTGCAGCATGCGGAGACCCCAGTGCCCGCGGTGCAGCCAAACACAGCACCACAACCCATCCCTGCTGCCAATTCACCAGGAGCAGAGGTGGGAGCAAGGCAGGAGTAGCCTGGGGAGCTGGGACACCCCAGCTTGGGCACACGACCAGGCTGGTGGCCCTGGTGCCATCTGCCAGCCCTGCCACGCATGCTGGCATGGCCACTGCCTCTCCTCCTTTGGTCCTGTGCCGGCATGACCTGCTTCACCACTCAGCCGGCCCCAGGCTGGGCAGGGAAGGGAATAGGAGCAATTTGACAGAGGTCCTGGGGGATAACGGACAGACCTGGGGGGAGACTTTGAACCTGTACATATTGCTAAAGCCAATCCTCCTCTTGTCTCGAGTCCTGACCGGATTCAACCAAAAAAAATACCTCCAAAAAAAGAAAGAAAAAAAGAAGGTATTTCTCAGAAACGAGAGCTCCCCGCCTTTCCTCACAATAATTAAGACAACCATGACCAGCTAACGGTTTTTTTCCTGATACATTTTAAACGCAGACATCTTCAATTCATTAACTCTGGTTATTGATCTATTTTTCAGCTTATGAATTGCTGTTGCTGGGGGCGGGGTGGAGACAGCTTTCTGGAGAAGGCTCTCGTCTCTCCGATCACCGCCGGGAAAGAGCCACTCAGACCTTCCAGGGTCATTCTTTACATTCTTGAGAAGAAATACTACTTTGATGTAAAGGATGAGGTTTGCCTTAAAAGAAACCCCACAAGAAACCCAAACCCCAGCTTTCCTCTGCTCACAGCCAGAGGAAGAGGCGTTTGAAGAGGAGTGATCCAGACGCCTTGTGAAAGCCCATCAAGCAGAGCCCTGCACTAACACCATCCCGCCACCTCGCCTCTCCTTTGATCTGGTGTCAAAGCTCAGCTGTAATGAATAAGAATCCCAATTTAGGGAGGCATGGGGACTGACCACTAATGCTCTGCAGCAGCCCCTGGTGCAGTGTGGACCCCGGAGTGAGCAGGGCTTGGGGCTGGTGCAGGGAAGGGGCTGAGTGGTGGGAACGGATGCTGCTGGCTTCCTACAGCACCTCCTCGGTGGCATTTGACTGCTCCCACCATAGCAGTCCTAACGCTGCCCAGCTTTCCATCTCCCCAGGAGAGGCTCCTGCCACCCTGCAGGAGTGAAGGCTCCATCCCCAGCTGCCAGGATGCTGGGGTTGTTGAACTAATGAGATTTGGGGACTACCTGGAGAACGCTGTCCTGTTTGCTGTGCCCTGTGCCCACCGGGGACCATCAGAGTCACCTCTCCCAAACTGGTTCCCAGCAGGGATAGCGGGGCTGGGAAATCCCAAACCACGTGCATGGATACAAGAAGGCAGCTGCCCCCTGCGACAAACAAGTGCCTCTGCCATACCAGACCTGCCTCTTGTGATCAACACCACCAGGACAATTACACACCCAGGTGGTTTACCCAGACACATTGATCTGCCCAAAGCAGAGAAGGAGCAGCCACTGGATAGAGCCAACAGCATCTGCCAAGAAGAGCTGGCAGGGGGAAAACAGGGTGACATGCCAACAGAGCTCAGGCTGAAGGAGTGTTAGTCCCTGGGGACAGGGTGCGCTGGTGGGGCTGGAGAAGCCAGCTGGGTGCTCGGGGATGTGTGGCCTTGCCGTGAATTCCCCCGTGGCACAGCATCGCAGGGGAAGGCTTAGGGAAAAAGGTGATCTCTGGCTCAGGGCTGGTGCTGCATACGTCATCCTGACCCAGGGCGGACAAGTGAGGCCACCAATGAGCCAGAAGGTCACCAAGTATCTTGAAATGCTGGATGCTGCTTTTACCCACAAGAACAACCTTCCAGCCTACCAACTGCTCACAGCCAGGTTAATGGAGATGGCTGCGACCGCTCTGGTGGGCCAGTGCCTCCCCCTTGAGAGCTGTCAGTAACTCATCCAGCCCTCAGCAATGAACCAGCCTCCTCTCTGCCATGCCCAAAAGCTCCAGCAGAAGCATCACTAATTAGAAAGTCAGGAGCACATTACAGTATCATCTGGCTATTTATACAGTGCTGCTTTACATAAACTGTACTGCAGAAAAGGGAATGAATCATACCTGCTCTGCCGTGGCTGCACGCAGGCAAATGCAGCCCTATGCCGGCAGCCTGCTCTGCCCCACTCCCCTTGCCCCACCAAGGCTCTGCCTGTGGGTCAGCTTCACTGAGCTCCTTGTGGTGGGGCTGCTCCAGTTCCCCAGGGTCGGGATGCTCCTGGGGTCAGGATGTTCCTGCAGCGGTGCTGGGCATAGTGCCCAGGGTCTGTGCTCTGCAGGTGGAAGCAGCGGTGAGCCTCTAACACAGGGCAGGAGATGCTGCTGGGACCACACTTTTACTTCCCAAGTGCTTTCCAAACACTAATAGATGTCTCTGTCCCTTGAGAAAGATCAGCGTTAGGGATCTTAACGTAGAGGCAGGGAAACTGAGGCACAGAGAGGCCGTGCGAGTAAGGCAGGTTCCCTATGGCTGTTGGCATCCATCCTCTTGTGCGCTTCACTTATGGGCAAGACTTTTGTGCCTTCTCCCCTCGGTACCAGCACGCTCAGCACCCCAGTCTGGGGAACAGGCAGCCCCAGAGAGCCACTGCCACTTTGAGTGAGCTTCATCCCAGCTATGAGATGGGAACAAGGCCAATAGCACTCCCCCAGCCCTGCTGGCTGCACAGGAGGGCTCATGGTCCAGCCCCGGCAGGATTTGAGGTGACCTGCCCACCCCACCATAAGAAGCAGCATCTCTACAGCAACTCAGCATCAGCGCTGCTGGGGCTTGGTGGACCCAGTCTGCCATGCCCGCAGCTGCCAAGGCTCCCCAGCGGTCCCCGCATGCCGCCGAGCAGCGGAGGGGACATGCAGGGAAAACCATCAATTGAAACATCAACCACAGCGCTGGGAAGAATCGTCTCCTGACAACCAGAGAAGGTTGTTCAGCTACTGTGCTGTATCATAAATCACACCTCTATGACTTGCCATCTGTCAGCCAGATTACACATGTTCAGAGTCCCATGTCAGTGTTTAAGTCAGAACACAGTATCTTTTTCCCAGAAATAATTATTGGCCCTGGAGACTTTTGCAGCAATACCCATCCTCAGCCATTCCCTCCAAACCTCTCGGCCGAGCGGAGCTGGCAGCGCCAGGGAGGCAGGAATACCGTTGCCAGCAGGGCGCAAGGATGCAAAGCCCGCACATAACATCTCCCCCATAAAACCACCACTTTGCACACACATGGGAGCAGCAGGACCTGGCGTGGCAAACACCCCCCCTGGCATCAGCCACAGCACTGAGCAGGCAGGGGCAGCCAGAGCCAGATGCTGCTGCTGAAGGGAGATGGGGACAGGGCTATCCCCAGCCTGGTGTGTGCTGATGGCCCCCGGGGTGTTCAACCAGGATGAACAGAGGGTGCTCAGAGCTGCACTTGGACCCTTACTGCTGGCATAGCCCAGCCCGGCCAAAGGGGAAGACTCCAGCTCAGCATGGGACACAGCTCCCATGCCAGCTGTGCTGCCTGAACAGGCCGCGTAACACTAGCCTGATGCCTGTCCCTCCACCAGGCACATTTTCTGGGGGTCTGACCCCCGCACAGGTGGCTGCCAAAGCCCCCGGGCTCGCTGAGGCAGTGGGAACGCAGGCAGAGCAGAGACACAGTGGGCTGGCAGCCCAGTCCCGTCCTGCCTGTGGCTCAGTCAGCTCACCGAGCCACCACAGGATGCAGCATCCCAGCACAAAAATTCGCTCAGCTGCCCTTTTGCATGAGGACAAGGGTCTGAAGCGCCACCCTCCACCCCCTCGCTGGCTGGGCAGGCGGATGAGCAATGACATTTCCCAAAGCTTGCTTAGTACAGAAACACATAGGGACTCGATTCATCCCTCCGGCTTCACCAGCTGTGCACAGGCGTGAATCCGGCCAGGGGTTTGCAATGCCTCACTGCCCTGTCCCCCATGCCACAACTGGGAAGCGATGACAAGCAAAATCCCTGTCCCCTCAGCTCTGTGGCCCTCCCTCTCCCCTGCCAGTGTCCCTTAGAGGGACATTGCGGACTGCCTCTGCAAAAAGCAGCGTGTTTCAGCAGTTTGCAGCCATCAGAGTGAGCGTGTGCCCATAGAAGCCTGGGTGCTCGTGCAGCATGTCACCCAGCCGCTGGCACTGCAAGACGTGGCCATGCTGCAGCTGGAGCTGCAGGGCAGACTGCAGTCCGTGCAGGCACAGCCACACCATGCCAGAGGTGTGGGATGACCAAGGTCATGAGGCAGTGCCAGCATTGGCACCAGCATAGGCACTGGCACAGGACCAGCAGCACCAACAATGCTCCTGCTCCACCAACACATCCAGCCAAAGCCCTCACCACCACACAGGCACAAGCCATTCACCCCACAGAGACAGAGACATAGCCCAGGCAGGAATTACTCCCACTTGTTGCACTCCCTAGTCCGAGAGTTGGGAGCCAGCACGTGCTTGTATGTGGTTCCGAACTAACCCAGCTCCTGGCAGGCAGCTGCCGGACTCCTGAATTAGCACAGGCAAGCAAAAGTCCCGGGACAAGCCATGCAGTGCCTGTGGGCAGCCCTGGCACTTGGCAGCATGAAAACAAGGAGCATTTTCATCTTGTCCTCCCTTTAGGGGAGGAATAATCATTTTAGGAACAGTCATTGCAAAAACAGCTTTCGAGTTGGGCTCATCCCCACCAGCATCCTGGCCGCAGCCTGGCCTGGAGGCTGGAGAAGGGAAATCCCACTGCAAGGGAGCCGGACGCTGCCTCGGGGCGAGCAGGGCTGGGAGCGAACACAGCTCTCTGCACTCGTTGCAGCTGCGGGGTTTGACTCCTGTGAGTGCTTTATTTGCACAGGTGCAGTTAGAATAAAATAGAGGAAAAATAATCAAAGCTGGAAAGATGCCTCCTGAGCAGACAGCAGCCTTTTGGGAGAGAGAGGCTTCAGAAAGGGAACGTGCATGGTCGCACAGCCACGCACAGGCAGCCAGCCTTTGGGCAAGCATCAACTGCAAATGCTGCTCCTGCAAACCCCACTCACCTGCCTGCTGCAGCGGCATGCTTCAGGCACGGCATCCACCAACCACGGCTCCAGCCATGATCATCTCCCCAAAGCAGCAGCTGGGGACAGGACCCCCGTAAGCCAGGCACAGGTACAGTGTGCCGCGCCGCGGAAAGATGCCCGAGAGCCACGCGAGCAATCCTCACTCACCTGCACAGCCTCTGCTCCCTTCCCTCTAGGTTCTGCTGATTGCCCACCGCTGGAGGAGCAGCTCATCCGAGAGTGCCTCTTTGGCAGAGTCCCTGTCCCCTCAACGCACGCAACCACAGGCACACTCCCATCCCGGCCAGGATCCCTTGCTCCCACCCGCGCTGCCCGACCTCCTCATCTGCCACCTCCGCCTCCCTCACCCATCACCTCAGGTTTCTCGCTCGCTCTGTGCTTGGCTCTTTTTTTCCTTTTCTTTTTTTTTTTTTTTCCTCCCAATCTTGTTTCTATAGAAACGAGATTAGCAGAAGGGGGAAATAAAACAGCCCCATGTGACTCAGATTCCAACACTGAAGAACCTCCTGGTCGTGCTCGCCGGGGTTTTACATAACCACAAGTCGGCACGGGCTCGGCCAGGGGGACCGGGCTTGGATCGGGGGACGAGGCTCGGCCAGGGGGACCACCAGGCTCAGCCGGGGGAACCAGGCTTGGATGGGGGGACCAGGCTCGGCCAGGGGGACTGGGCTCGGCTGGGGGGACCGGGCTTGGGTGGGGGAACCAGGCTTTGCCAGGGGGACTAGGCTCAGCTGGTAGAACTGGGGTTAGATGGGGGGACTGGGCTCAGCTAGGGGGACCAGGTGCAGCTGGGGAAACTGGGCTCGGACAGGGGAACTGGACTTGGCTGCAGAGGGACCATCAGGCAGAAGGCAGCAATGTCTCGGGCTCACCTCCACTGACTTTGGGCTTTCTGTGGCACTCCTGATGCAACAATGTGCCACCAAACCCCACTGGCATCCCCAGAGGATGCCAGGAGCCCCTGCCACCCTGCGTGGCACTGCTTCACTACCTGTTCCTACTGAGAAGGGGAGAAAGCAGAGGTAGTGATGCTGAAAACTGCCCTGATTCCCACCAAAACTTCTGGAGTCCCCAGGTGAGCTTTGAAGGAGGAAGCCCCAGGAGCCCTCCCATGCTGCCAGGCTGTCCTGCCCCTGCTCTCACCACTCATTAAAGTGGTTTTGGCCACTGGTCTCCAATATCTATGGGTTCGTGGATGACAATGCAGGGAATCAGATGAGCTGCAGACAGCCACATATGCCACTCTCATGTTCCTCCTCCTCAATTGCCTAAATCCATGAATGATGTCCAGGGCTGCTGTCCAGGGTTGGGGAGCACAAGCCACGGACTGAGCTCTTCCACCACTGTTTTGGGTCATCAGGTGACAAGCACACAGGGACTTCCCAAGCCCAAATGGATGCTGCACGCTTTAGCTCCAGGCTGGTGGTGGGTGGGAAGCACTGGGGACCCCCGACCGGAGCCTCCCCTCAATGCCTTCCCTTAGCTGAAGGACAGACGCTGCCTGCACATGGCCATCGCTGCCTGCCAAGGTTGCCTACCCAGGGCTTCTGCTGATGAACCCCTACATCTGTACGGGACACTGCCCTTCTGCTGCACTCGTGGGGGCTCACCCCCCACTTCCCAGATGCTGCCCAGGGCTGGAAATGGGAAGCTTGGGTGGCCTCCTGCCAGAACACAACAGTTCAACCCAAATAGCAGTGAAGGTGCCTTCCCCAAGGCAGTAGCACAGGAACTCGACTGGGCTCGCACTGCCTATGGCAGGGCAGCAGAGAGCAGCTCAGGAGGTTTGGTCCCTCACCGAAGAGCAGGACATCAGCTCTGTGCAGGGAGAAGAACTCTTTGACAGTTTCTTCAAGTTCCTAGGTCTCCTCCTGAACTTCAGCGTCCCACTTCTCGTGCTGACTCATGAGTTAGTTTGTGAGATCTAATGCTGTTACAGCCCAAGATCTGCCTGCAGGCTATTACATTAGCAGATCTTTTACCCCCTGAGCACTGCAGTGTTGAACAGCACATTGGTGGAACTCATTTACCTTCATGAGGAGCTCAGGACAGATTAGACAGCGCAACAGAGCGGCTGCCACAGTGATGAATTCATGCATATCCACCCAGTCAAACTTTTCCACGTGCTATCACACTGGGCTTGTGTGCTGAGATTGGGTGACGCTGCAGAGAAGAAGCCAAAGGCTTTTGCCCTGTGGAGGGGACAAGCTCTGCAAGTGCGCTGGCTCACCCACCTGCTGGGGATGGGTCTTCACAAGCTACACCAGCTAGTCTGGTGGGACTGAACAAAGCTGGTGATGCCTGTTTTGACCCAACAAGGGGGTTATTGCAAGGGGAGGACAGCTGGCCAGTGTGCTGAGGCTTCCCAAGGCCAGAGAGAGGGACAGTGGGGATGCTACATATGGGGAAAGGGTGGCAGGAGTTGCAGGAGATGGTGAAGAAAGAAGCTAGGGGTCTTGACAAGAAGGAACAAAGACATAGCCTTGGGACGTGATGCTGCAGCTCAAGACAAGATGCCATATTTAGAGACCTTGAACTGCTCCTCCCTGCACCACAGCATGTAGCAACACGAGCCACCTCTTGGTTGGTAAGTGCCTTAAAGCCATAAGGGAGAGACGGGTCAGAGCTGCAAAACCCCGATAACCACAACCCAGGGCAGCCCCGTGTCGCTGGCACAGTATGCCCAGCCAGCTGCAGTGATCGGGGGCTCAGGGAAGGGACTTTGCAGCAGCAAATCTCCCAGTGGTCACCAACACTTGCCACATATTGAGGGGCATAAGCAGTGCTTAAAGATTGTCAATGAGCGCTGTTTTGCAATGCCTGGCTCTTCACAAGCCTGGCAGATGCAGGCACCTAGACTGACATGGGCTGGCTTCCCTGGGAAGGACCGAGTTGGACTCTGCAGGACCTGGCTCTGCAGCAAGGAGCCGGGCAGAGCAGACAGGATCCTCTATTTAAAGTATATCAGGGTCACAAAAAACTTCCGCCAGCAAAACCACTTTGATACGTACAGCTAATTATAGTTGGCATTATCAGGCTGCATTACAATTAGCGAGTTGGTGGCTAGTCTCTATTTCTGATCTGCGACACAAGGTGGGTAGGTATACCCAAGGATGAAAGGACAAGGGAAGCAGGAGGAGAAGGAGAGAGATATCTCATGAGTGTTTGTGAAAAAGCAGTGCAGCTGTTTCCGAGCGCTGTGGAAAAGCAGGTTTTAGATGGAAGGTATTTATAAAGAAGGCCAAGGAAAGAAACACAATACATCCCTTCAGCACAGCCTCCACCGGCAATCTTGGCAGCCTCCTGACCCTGCTGCCCAGTCGCTCCCACCCTGCCGGCAAGCTCTGCCAGCACGCTTCAGGTGTGCTTCGAGGTCCCACCAGACCTCCCGGGTCCTGTGCCTCCAAGCAGAACCCCAGGGCTGACTTTTTTGAACTGTTTAGAGGCCAGATTAAAGCAGCATCCAGGAAGAAACTCAACCTCACATCCTGCTTGCATTTCCCAAAGCCTATCCCTGTTGGCCTGTCCAGTATTCAGTACCAAGCCAGTCGCTTCACAACAGTGGAGGCAAAGGAAAGCAACAACCCCTGGAAATGGATAGCATTTTTAGAACTTTTTTCTTGTTTTCTTTGAAAACTGGAGTTTTGTCAAACTTACAGCATTTGCTGCAAAGAATCTGATGCTAATCCAAGCAGAAGGAACCATCTGATGAGTCCCAAATTAAAATGTTCTTTTATTTTGGCTTTCAAACATTGTATTTTAATACCAATGTACACTCTGAACGGAAGGTAGATTTGCATGTCCTTCCCCTAAAAATTCTCTGCCAAAACAATGAATTTTTTCATTTGCATTTTGACAATAACAACTGTCCCCCCTCTGACCAACAGCTGTCCATGCAGGAACAGAGATGCTGGGCACGTGTGCCCACAGCCTGGTGAGTCATGCTGTGCCGCGCAGCCCCCCAGCATGCCCAAGCCACTGGGGGGGCCAGGACCTGCACTGGCATTACCTCCCTTCCTGGGCATCATCATCACCCACAGGCACACACAATCCTGTTGGTAGCCCATCCCACGTGGGTACAAGCCAGGAAGCATCCCATGGGCAAGCACAGCAAGCAGGCAGTGGGACATGCTGCCAAGAGACCCTGCACCCACTGATATGAATGTGGCCCATGAATGAGGCTGCAGGACTTCAGAAGAGGTGGGATCCGGAAGACGACCTAAGATGGTCTGCAAGTTTCCTCCCTAAGCAAACTCCTGTCACATCCATTCTCCACTCCTGCCACCTGTTATCTCCACTTGGTGCTGTAAAACAGCTTAAAAGAAGATGTAAACAAAGATCTTTTTCTGACTCTCTGCCATAAACCATACCATTGATGACCACCATTTCATGAATTGCATGCACCAATATGCTTCACTCTCAAAATTAGCTTGATCTACTTTACAAACAAAAGTCCAACCATCTACAGACAACAATTCAATAAAACGTAGAAAATAAAATGGGCAAACATTCCTTTCCTTGGTCAAAATCCCCACCACTTTGCTTATTTTTAAGGATTCTATCATTTCCCTTTACTATTGTTTTTAATGAAGGTATCACTCCTTCCTGAGCAGCAGGACCGAGAGCTTGGGCTCTTCCAACGGTGCTGCGCCAGCGTGCTTGAGCGTACCTCTGTCAAGGCAGAGAAATGTGCAGACTTGCTCCCTTCTTGCCAGGGGACAGGAGAGCTCCGTGTACAGCCCTCGAAGCTAGTTTTCAGAATTTCCCCCCTAGCAATTAAAGCTTTTATCCTAATTAAAAAGATACCAGGGAAAATAAAGGAAAAAAAAAAAGAGAAAAGGACAAAACCCAACAAATCTCTTTCCTCACATGCAATCAGCATGGATGGGTGAGGAGATCCCTGGAGGGGCTCAGCCCTCCTGGGACCTTCACCTTCCTTCACCCACTCCGGCTGTCGCTCAGGCTGAGCCCACACATGGCGAGGCACCACCATGTCATCCCGGCATCCCTGCCGTGCCATTCCAATCTGCCCCAGCAGCTGTGACTTCAGTCTTTGCAGGGGACAAGCCGCCCCAGGGCGGATGTGCCGGTGTTTAGTCTGAGCGCCACACTCGCACTGGAGCCAGCTCTTGTTTTAAATGGCCCCGCATCCGACGTTGCGCGCAGGAATGGAAAAGCTTGTTATTCTGGGCTGCCAGTTGCCCAGGCTTTTCCAAGTGCAGGAGAGGAGTGATGTGGTTAACGCGAGCCGGCCGCAGAGCCTCGATGGTTTTCTTTTCTGGGCTGGCACCCGCCTCCTCCAGCGGACCACACTGCCTGCCACCGTCGCTAGCTGTTGGGATGGGCGGGCAGGTGCCAGGAGCCAGGTGTGTCCGCCAGCGTGCTCGTGCACACGGGTGTGCTCACGTACACGGATGTGCTTCTGCATGCAGGTGTGCTTGTGCAGGGTGCTGCAGGGCAGGACGGGAGAGGGGCAGCAGGGAACAAGCCCAGACTCCGGAGGCACCAGGACAGCCACCCAGTGATGGACCCCCAGCAGCATCCCGCAGGGACGGCACAGAGCAGGGTCAGGACATGTCCCATGGGGACACACACACCCTAACTCATGCCTGTGCTGCCTCCTGCAAGAGCCGGGTGGTTGGTGGTGCTGGTGGCCCCCAAAGGGCACCTGGCACCTCCATGTTTTATTCACAAAGCTCCTCAAACTGGTAAAGCAGCACCTATAGAAGAAGTACATATTAAAATCCAATCCATGGAGGATCCTGGGCTTTTTTTTGTTTTGGTTTGTTTTTTTAACCAACCAAAGTGAAAAGGGAGGAAGGCAAAATACCGTGAGTCTAACCGTAAAGTACAACTCTGGTGTTCACCAGCACCAAATGGGAAAAACTCATTAAAGTATTTTTACGGTCAGAAGAACAGTGCCATAAAATGCCACCACGTTACACACAGCCCTATTCTACCCCCTGCATTTCCTCTCCTACAGAAACTAAGTGATTATTAGAGGCAGCTGGGCCCACACCATGGACCCCACTCCACTCCCAGCACCCTCCTCCTGGTCCCAGGATGGGCAACAGGAAGATGCGGAGGCATGGGGGCACCTGTGGGACGTGGGCACAGCACACGCTGTGTCCCCTCATGTTTCACCTGGGCCAGGGCCAGATCTGTGCTGGGGGCTGGGAGATGGGGACCCACCAGGTTGCAGTTACAACCACATCTCTCCATGCTAAAGGAAAATTTCCCTCTCTCATTCTCTTAGATCTTGCGAGCACATCAGCATTTAAAACCCAGCCCGCTGGGTGCTCTTGCACCGGTGCATGAATCTGCATCTTTCTGTCTTCCCTGTATCCTCAGTTCTTCCCAGTCCAGTGAAAACCCCTGACGCTTGCCCACTAGCATCTCCCCTGCTTTGCCCAGCAATGCGCATGGGGATGCAGGACACTGCTTAACAGCCCCTGAAATAACAGTGAGAAGGAAAATGGGAAACACATCCCTACAGACAAACCATAGCTCGTCCAAACTTCCTCCCCATTGAAAAGTCCCCTTGAAAAGGCACGACGAGGATTTACAAAGGTTCCTCTTGCAAGGAGGGTAAAAAAGCAGGAGAGAAAAGCCCTTGGCGTGCCTCCCTCCTGGCCGCCTCCAGCCACCGCGTCTGCCCCACGTCGGGGAAGCGCCACAGAGGTTTAAGGGACTTGAAGGGATTTGTGACGCAATAAAAACATTCCTGCCTGCAAAGCATGAAACCCCAAAAGTTTATGGGAAACCACTGTCTTCGGGATGTCTGCATATCTTCAGGCATCCTGGGAGCTGTAGTTCAAAGAAACCAAGAAAAAGCAAGCGGCCGATAATGATGGTTTCTGGATGGAGGTTGTGTGACTATTGGCTCCCACATGAAAGCCTGAATTTCTGGGATGCTGAGCCCATTTCTGCAGCCAAGAGAGAGAAGAGCTCCTCGGCGCCTGGGGCACAAGGGACTCCAGCAACAGAACAAGGGAGAGTGAGAGGCACTCGCCACCCTCGGGGAAGAGCAAACGGCCTCAGCTCTGACATGAGCAACCGAAAAGCCAAGCGTCCATGACTGGGAGAAGGGATGTGCTGCATCAGGAGCCAAGTGGGATGGGCCAAAGTTTTTCCAGGGCCGGGAACCTTACTGTCATCTGTCAGACATGTGGTCCCTGTGGGGGTCACGTCGCCAGTCAGCATCCAGCCAAGGGCCAGCAGGGTGGGGACCACAGCATGGGAATGGAGTCCTCCTCCAGGCCAGGCTGCAAGAGGACCCAGCACAATGGCTTTCATCTGGTACGATGAAAATCAAAGGGCACCAGTCTGGGCTGCATGTCCTCACCTATGAGCTAAAGTCTCTGTGCCTCAGTTTCCCCATTAACTTTTATCATCCACCTATCCCCAAGGGCTACACAGACTGGCCTTTGCTATTTGAACACCCATGGGAAGCTGAGCTCCTCAGAAGCCAGCTGTCTACACCGCACCAGGCCCAGCATCATTTACTCACCATCAGGCCCATTTCCTCAGACCCCATGAAGGACAGCCGTGCCAGCCAGGCCAGTGAAAGGCATTTTATTCCACACAGGAGCCTGTTCATGCAAGAGAGTCACCTCCCAGCAGGAAAACCTGTAGCACTTGACGTCCTCCAGATGAAGCACTGCCCATCAGCAGAGCTCCCACACCTAAAATGCCCTTCATGCATGACTGCACTGGGGGCAGCAGTGACGGGACAGAGATGTGAGAGGGTTGCACCTCATCCTGGACTGAGCCTGGAGTGATGCAGGACATGAGACACTTTCATTTCCAACCAAGAAATCATGCAGCAAAGACCACAACCACTGGGCAAAGCCAACGCTAGAGACGTGAGCCATGGTGTGCTACCTTCTCACTATCTGCCTTTCATCGTGGGCTTGGGCTTCACATGTCAGACCGCAAGACTGCTCCATGGTTCTGCAAGGCCCTCTTCCCCGTTGGACAACATCAGTCCACCAATGCAAGCACAATGCAGAGACACGATGACAAACCCATGACATAAGACTTTGCATCAGCTGACTTAAAACCCTAGCATGGTGTGCTCTGCAGTGCTGGCTGCCAGGAGCCCAAAGTCTTCAAAAGTGCTTTCAGACACTTAGAAAGCAAAGAGCTAGCAATGAAAGATAAACCTCGGGAGGGTTGGTCCTTGGAGAAAACCTGTAACCCTGAAGAATGAAGAAGAGGTGGATTATTCATGCTGGCAATAGTAGCATGGATGCTTTCCAGGTGCCTCGTCCTCCTCCTCCATCCTCCAGCACAGAACACATAGCAGATCATTGCCAAAAACATTTCCGTGCACGGTAAACGCTGCCTGTGGGGTGGTGACACCACAGGAGGCAGGTCCCCCAGGACACAGTACCCTTCACATCTCGCTGCAACTCCATCCAGGCTGCCACAGAGCAAGTGCTTTCCAACTTCTCAGAGCAAAGCACCTTTTGATGCGAACAGCCAGCAGGTCCACAGGGCGCTGCAGCCGAGAGTTGAGTTTCTGGAGGCTCTGCAGAAAAATGTCTCTTTTTGCAGAGCTGGGACCAGCTGCTCTGGAGGAGAACAGCGGTTGGAGATGTTTCTGAGCCAGTTGTGCTTCTCACAGACAGTGGAAAAGCTGCGCTGAAATGGTCAAGGCCACAACAGGGAAGATGGGAGACCATCTCCAAGATTTAGGGCATCACACTGTGCCTCTTGGTTCCTTCTCCTTGACTCACACAGCAATCCCAATCTCCCCTGGAACTAAAGCCCAGATTTACTGAAACCACACGATAGACACAGCCTTTTCCCTGCTCCGAGGTGACTCAGCTGTGCTTGGTACATAACCCCTCACCACCAGGCAAGTGGTCTCCTGACCAGCAGCAGGGTGCCTACCTCCAGTAAATACCCGTGGGTCCTCGGGATGGGTCTATGTCACTAACACCCACGGGTTCAGTATCTAGCATGCAATGCCGGCACTTGCTCCACATCCCCCAAGGCAGAAAATTTGGAGTATGGTCTTGCTCGCTTCAAACCTCAGTCTGGTGTCCTCGGTCTGTTCCTCAGCACTAATAAAACCCAGCTGAGGAAGATGGTGGGGGCTTCAGGAGCAGAGCAGATGCTCAGAAACCATAACCACCTCCCATCCAATCCCAGCCAAAACACGGCTCCCCAGTACGTGCCTCCAACACCCGCAGCACATGCAACAGCTCAGTCTTTGCTGTACAATCTCTCGCACCTTAGGTCTTCTCCTATACCACTCAACCCTGCTATAAGGGTTTTCCTTGCACCATGAGCCTCAGTAATGCGTATCTCCAAAGCTGAGCCTCGGGGAGGGAAAGTAGGAGTGGGAGGCTGCTGTTGCAGCCCATTTCTAAAAGGAAAAACAACCATCTGAGTTCAGAGCATCTCTCAGCAGCTTGGAGGAACACACGCACACTGCCACATTTTGATACAGGTTGTCTCAATGCTCCCCAAACACCTAACGTGGGCCTTCTGCAGTCATTTCACTGAGCCCTCTCTTTGAATTAACGCCTCTTTTCAGATCAGACTGAAAATGCTGACGTCTGTCTATTATACCACGAGTCATTCCCAAAGCAACTGTCTCTTCTTCCAAATAAGCCAAAGCAGCAAAGGGTTATTAACCAGGGAGAAAACGAGGACAGGGAAGGAACATGCTGTTCTTTGATAGGAACTGTGCTAATGAACATTATAAAAACAAAGATCAGAAAAGCCTCAATGACAACTTCAACCCTAGAAAAGCTGCAGTCAGACCCCAAAGCAAAACAGCCCAGAGAAGAGAGGGGATAGTCCACTGTGGCCACAGGACCTCACAGCGCCTGGGACCATGTTCAAAACCTCTCACCTCCAGCACCAGGTCGCTTGATTAAAGCGGAGTCTGACATCAGGCTCATCGTGGAGGTACCCTGTGCCCCTCTGCTAATCCTGGGCATGATTTCAGCCAGCCATAACCCAATCGTGATAGAAAGCAATGTTAGGTGATGGCTGATCGATGGTGTTGCAAAACACGAGCCACCAAGAGCACCACTGCAGGCACTGGTCCCCGTCTCCTCCTTCAGCACATCCCACCACCCGCTCCTTGGGGACACGTGGCTGCCGTGCCTGCTCTCTTTACTCCTGCTTGCAGCTGCTTAATCCATGAAGAGGAAGAGGAGCTGCCAAAGCAGCTGCCACACCATGATGCTTAGGCCTTGCTGCTGCAAGGGGATCTAATTCTTGTGGCCTTGCGAGTGGCCTTCAGGTTTGCTTGAATCATTGGCTTCAGTTCCCTCAGCTGCTGGAGGGACTCTGCTTTTGCAGGGCCAGGTCCAACAAAATACTTAAGCATGTGCTCATCTCCCAGGGTAAGAGCAGCCCACGGAGATTAATCCTTCAGTAAAACACATTTTCTGGGATTGAGGCCATGGTGATGGAGCTACCACCACCGAAGTCATACCTGAACGGGACCTCCCAGTGCTGTCTCTCCCCAGGAAAACCAGCAAAACTATACTGAATATCAACCTATATTTTAAGTGTTTAAAAATAAGCAAACTTAACCTCCTGTACAAAATAACATAAATCCTGGAAAAAAACAGCACAAACTGTACCTTCACACATCCCCCACCAAGCGCCAACCCAGGGTGAGAAGAAGGAGGTTAAGTCCAAAGAGAGTCAAGTCACTTTTTCTAACGAACACATTAGCACAGCCCTGGAGCTGGTGGTGACAGGTAAATTCACTGCAGGGAGTCCCCGGGCTCCCAGCGTTGCGCCGGGCTCAGCGGGAGATGGGGGGCTGGACCCCGGTGGGACGGATGCTCTAAATTAGGAATGAAAACATTCCCCCCCTGCTCGGCAGAAGGGTACACTCAAAGTGAGCCCTTGTCTGGGAGAGCCAGCGGGCGAAGTGAGGCGACGACGACAGCTCCACTGGAGTCCAAAATACACTTGCGACTTGTTTTGAATTACTTTATGCAAGGCTTTAAAAAAACGCTTAAAAATTTCCATCTAACCTGGCTGCGGAGCTGCAGGGGGACTCTGGGTTTTGTTTCCACGCAGCCGGTATGGTGGTGCTGATCTGAATTTTTTCCCCTGGGTGGTGAAAAGAGAGAAGTCTCGGGGAGGGCAGTGCTGAGAAGAGCAAGGGGGACAACAGCCACCCGGCACATTTTGACAGTGATTTTAAGTGATGACCACAAGGCATCTGCGCCAGTGGCTGTAGGTGGGAGTGATGCTCCCTCCCAGCACCCCAGTCTCTGCAGGGGTGGCTGCCCTGGGGAACCCAGACCCAACAGACCCATCAGCCTGAGACAAACCCAAAAAGGTAATTTGCTCTGCAAGCACCGCAGTGCAGCCCCCGTCGGCATTGAAAGCTCCACTCATGGCTCAAATCAATGCAGCTACATTACAAACAAACCTGTTGGAGGGAGAGGGAAAGAAAGAATCCCTCAAGGAATCTGCAGGGCACTGGGGGAGCTAAAAATAAATGCTGACAACAAATCAATCTAGAAACAGAAAGTTAAAATCCCTAATAATAGAGGGTTGCCAGCCAGAGGAGGGAGATGCCCGGCAACCTGCACTCCAGCTCTGCCCGCTCAGGCTCCCATGGAGAGTGGGAGCATGGGGACCCCCATGCACGTCACGGTGGGACCGAGGGGGCATTGCCATCTCTGAAGCAATGGTGGGCAACCTGCAACATAGCCCAGCTCTCGGGCAGGGAAACGTGGCGCTGAGGTTCCTTGCTGCTTTTTATCTTTGTGTTTTCAAATTAGCTCTCAAGATGGGCCAGCCGACTCTGAGGAACCAAGATGCTTGTGCCAAACTCCCCAATCCCTCCTCCGCTCCCTTCCAAGCTCCATAAACCAAGCCAAATATGTCTTTTCCAGTGCTGGTCACCATGTTTCCCACATCCCTCAGATGAGATCAGTCCAGTCTCAGGACTCATCTCTGTAGTTATCAGTACTCGGCTCTGCTATTCACCCCCTTCCAGGCCCCTTCAAGGACGCGTGCCCCAATCCAGGCTTTCCACCCCCCTGAACATGTGCCATCACAGACAGAAACCTCAGAGCGCGGGCCACAGTGATCTCACAGCTATAAGGCAACAGAAACATTCTTGGAAAGTGTATAAAAGGCTCCGGATGGCAACTCACTCACAATGTGAAATTCAAATGTGAATTTCAGGACTTCACAGGACCAGAAAAATCTGGCCTGGATGCAATAGCGGTAGGTGAGAATGGTGGAAGAGCCCTGGGTTTATCCACCAGGCATATAAGAGAAATCCAAGCCCACTGGAAGGTCCCAGTGCAAGGGCAGAAGCCTGCTCTTGTCCTCCACGTCTCCAAGGTCTGCAGGGGTGAATGCATCCCCAAGGGCGATTGGGACAGCCCCCACGCTTCTGCTACCCCAACCCACCATGCTGCCGGCTACAACAGGAGGGACCATCTCCGCAGCCAAGTGGAGATATGCTGCTTGCACTCATCCATCCCTGAGGCCAATGTCCTCTGCCTGTCCCCACGCTGGCCACAGCAGCCCTGGCACAACCCACCCTCTGGTTATGAAGGGCAGAGCTGGAGGGACACGAAGCAAGGACAGGCCACCTGGGAGCAGGGGGACAGGGACAGGAGCAGGCGGGAGCAGATAATTTAACAACTTGCGCTCGCTTCCCCTGCCCCGGCATCAGGCTCGGGTGACTAATGCTCCAGGAAGGGGATGATGCTCTCCTGCAACAATACACGCTGCTAATCCCGCGGGTTTATCTGTCACTTCCGTGCGCCAGCTGCAGGAGCCAGCACCATCCTGCCCAGCTCCCCAAGCGCTCCCATGGGAATCGCACAGCCTCCGGCTCCCACCCAGCTTGCTCCCTGCGTGCCTCCCGACTTCCCTCTCCTCCAGCCCAGATCCTCCTTTCTCTCTCTTTCTCAATAAAAGCTCTAGGAGGAAAAAAAGGGTGTTGATGGGGTGTTTGTTTAAATAAAATGAGCTGGAAATGAGTGGGAGCCTCATCAGGCAGCACTTAATGCTTGTCATGCCTCAAAGTTAATTGCCTGGGCTGGAAGGGGAGAATAAGGCTACAGTGGGGATGGGGACTTGTACCCGGGGGCGATGCAGACACAGGGCACCCCACTGCAAGGGCAGGGAACCACAGCAGCGTGGGGATCCCTGGGTGGGCAAAGCTCCCAGTGACTGCCAGCCCCCAGCCCTCCCAAGTGCCTCCCCACCCCACTGCTCCATCGGGGGACCCCCGCATCCCCCACCTCCATCGGCAAGCGGGGACAAGCAGCTCACCCTGACCTGCCCATCGCTTGCACATCCAGCACCTCACCTCCGTCTCTGAAGCAAGAGCCCCAGACAAGCCCGAAGGGATGTGCCCAGGGACACAGACACCAGCCCCTGGGTCCCCAGAGCTCTGTGCCCGGGAGCCCTGCGGGCAGATAACCTGCCGCCGGTGACAGCCTACGCCGTGCAAGTGCTGGGGCATGCAGCTCGGCCATAACCCAGCTCTCAAGCTCAGGAATGTCCAAATAAATACAGAAATACATAAAAAGGCCATAAATAAGGTTGCCTGAGATGGCTGTTTGTCTCCCGCCTGGCCAGGACCCCCTCTCCCCTGTTGCTGTTTGCCTTGGCAGATGACAGCTGGGTAATTTGTTTCCATTGCAATGAAGTCCTAATTAACTGGAATAAACTTTTTACACTAAGTGTGTTTGTTTAACAAACTGGCTCTTTCAGAGCCTCACCGAGACCTGATTGATGCATTTGAGGGGAGTGGAAACACGCTGGGTGCTTGGACATTAAAGCTGCAGTGTCTGAGGCTGAAAGGGCTCTCTCTGTGTTTGGGAAATCAAAAATGACACCTCTGATGTCTGGACTGGGACGGGGATTTCAGCATGGCCTTTGTGTACAAATATTTAGGGTTTCACATTCACTGCAGCTGACACCCCCTCCAGCATCCCCACTGCTCAGGCAAAAAGGGTCTTGCGGCTGGGAGATTCCCCAGGACCACGCTCTGCACCGGTGGCAGGAGGTGGGATCCATCATGCTGGACTCGCTGCCAACTGCAGTGAAGCACACTGGGATGCACGTGATCCCTCCTGGTGACAGCACTGGTGGCTCCGGCCAGCCAACAAAATCCCAAAGGTGGGACTCCACAGGACACTCTCAATGAAGCAGGACCAATGTCTTCAGCGGCAGTCACACTGCCTTCTCCCCTGCTTTCAGAGATTGGCTTCATCGCTTGTGAAGCCAGTAATTTGCAGCAGCAAAAACAGGACGGTTAGAAACCAGTCTGAGATGGTTAGAAACTGGTTAGAAGTCTGAGACTGGTTTCTGGTTCAAAGCAGAGCTTCCAGCAACCCTCAACAGCTGGGGAGAGGCAGGGGGACACAGAAGCTCAATAAAAGCCCAGAAGCAGAGTTCTCCTCAACCTCAGAGCCGTCCAGTCGGTCTGAAAATGGCAAAGCCAAGTGGCCACATTGCAGAAGGATCCGGCACAACGGGGCTTGGCAATCTGGCCCCAACACAGGTGGTCAAGCCGCTGTGTGCAGGCAGAGGGACTTACTGGAAACACCTGGGAACAAGGGCAAAATCTGGAGAGAGCAGGTCTTGGTGCTGCACTTTATTTGGGAAGCTTGCTGCTGAGAGCTGAAGGACCCTCAGGACAAGCAATGCTAAGCCCACACATCTGCTAGACGGTGGCCTAGGATTGTGGGACAAACCCTTTGATTAAAAGAGGGAGAAAAGAGGAGTACAGTGGGGAAAAGATGACCAAATTACTACCAGCACTGGTGCCCGAAGGCAGGCGCCAAGTACCATCCTGCTGGCTCCAGCAGGACTTCCTGTGGGGTGGAAAGCCAAGACACTGCACGGCTCTGTGGTAGGGCCCGGGCCACGACAAGCCCCAAGCTGGAGCTGTATTTCAGCTGTCTAATGAGATAACTGTATGAATAATAAGCACTTCTGGAAAACAAAGCATCTCTGACATCTGAGGGGGAGAATGAATGCAGTTGAGCTTTCCCTCCCTGGGTGCTTTTTCCTTCCTACCTCATACTGCAAAGAAAAACCTTTAACAGCACCTGCTTGAGCACTGTCAGCTCCAGAGGTTTTCTGGAGGTATTCAAGATTTTTGGAAGGCTTGGCTTTCCTATTTTTAAATGAAAAAATGGGATTTTGTGGGCCCTAGGGTTCCTTTTGCCTGCTTCTCCAGCCTGTTTCCTCAAAGCACTGCATGCATTTCCATTTACTGTGGGGGAAGAAGGTGTTTTCTTGTGGCTAGAGTTTAGCAGATCTCCCACAACCACTCAGTAACATGTCCCAAAGCCTCCCCAAAGTCAACCTGCCTATGCTGTCCACAGCTTGATTCAGTCAAGTCTTTAATTAGGTATAAATATCATTATCCATTGTTTCTTCACTAATTATTATAAGCTCATCCTACCATCAGCTGCATCTTCTGGACGTGTTGAAAGCCATCAGACTGATGGCAGAGATCTGAGCTAGCTGCCCAGCCTCCCTGTGCAGTCCCTGGAGAGATGAGGCACTTCTGGAGGGGGAATTCGTTTCTCCATAAATTAGATTGTGACGCTGGAGGTGGTGCCCTTTTACATGATGTCCCAAGCCTGAAAAGACAACCAAGCACCCGCACCCTCGTTCCTTCCCACCGTAGATCTCCCGGGAGTCACCGTGGTACTCTGAATCCTGTATTTGTTCATGCCAGAAACCTGTGGGACAGCTCAAAGCCTTAGATCTCACCTCTGCGCACACTGCTTTGTCAGGATGCAGTAAAGACAACGTATTTTCCTCCTTTAATGTCCTTAGACACACTGTTCCCTGGGCAAATTAGCGCTATCTACATGTCTCCCCACAGTCTGCTCAGTACAGTCCAAGTAAATCAGTGTATTCAGCCTGATTATCCCTCCCAAAGCAAAGAGCCAGAGGAGAAACACCAACGCTGCAGCTCACAGAGACCTGGCTGATTGATTGCTCTCAAGGCTGATACTGTCATTTCCACCACCACCGGCAATTTTTGCTTCTTGGGAGCTCAGGAAGCTCGGAGAAGGGCTGCAGAGCCACCACCCTCAGCACACGCTGTGGTGTGGACGTGGTCCCTGCCAGAGCAAAGCAGGAGACAACTGTGCTGGAGACAATGGGAAGTTGGGAAAAGCGTGGATCGGTTTGGAAGGACATCGCAAATGCTGGTCTTTCCCAGGAGATGCTGCCTGCCAGTGGGCTCAGGAACAACAAAACGCTCTTCTACAGAACAGCATCTCTGGCAGGCGAGCACAAGGCAACCTCCGGTGCTGCCATGCAGCCAAGTGCTCACATACTAGCCCAGCTGGCCATGGCGAGGGTGGTCTTAGGCAAGGATAAGCTTCTGAAGAGGGTGCAGGCTGATGTAGCTGCTGATGGTTCTGTGGCCCAGCTGTCTATCTGGCACCGCAGGTGAAAGCATGGAGAGAAAATACCAGGGCAGTGTATTTGAAAAAAAACCCAGATTAATCTGTGGTTGTTCCAAGGAAAAGTATAAGAGACCTTACTCGTGCTGTGCTGATGGGCACAGCAGCAAGCTCTTGAGATGATGGGAGGCAGCAAGGTTGAGAAAGGAGTGTGAGGAAAGGGAAATTTCCACTCACAGGCAGACACATGCAATGCTACTGAAACCTGCTACACTGATTTACATGATCAGAAGTCTCTGCATAGGAGGGGTGGCAGGGAAGGAAAAGGAGGGCACTCTATACTTACAATACATGCCATTATATTTTTTTCTTTAGAATTACAGATCTTTTAGCAGTCAGTTCTTGAAGAACTACAGATTTACCTTCTCACCAAGGACTGGGAAGAGGCACGGCACATCATACCTGAGCCTGCACAGGACTGCAGAAGCTCAACCTTGGACCTGTTGGAGCGGGTCCAGAGGAGGCCACGAAGATGATCTGAGGGCTGGAGTCCCTCTGCTGTGAGGACAGGCTGAGAGAGTTGGGGTTGTTCAGCCTGGAGAAGAGAAGGCTCCGGGGAGACCTTAGAGCCCCTTCCAGCACCTAAAGGGGCTACAGGAAAGATGGGGAGGGACTCTTGATCAGGGAGTGGAGCCATTAGATGAGGGGGAACAGTTTTAAAATGAGAGAGGGGAGATGTAGATTAGCTATTAGGAAGAAATTCTTTACTGTGAGAGTGGTGAGACACTGGCCCAGGTTGCCCAGAGAAGCTGTGGCTGCCCCATCCCTGGAGGTGTTCAAGGCCAGGTTGGATGAGACTTCGAGCAACCTGGTCTAGTGGAAGGTGTCCCTGGCCATGGCAGGGGGGGTTGGAACTAGATGATCTTTAAGGTCCCTTCAAACTCCAACTATTCTATGATTCTGTGGACCTTAAATATATGTTCTCAGTGGACAGAAAGAAAAAACAATGAATTATGAAGGATTTGGGTTTGTGAGTCGCAGGCTAGAAGACTCACAGAGCCAGCAGTAAAATACCACTTGCATTTCTAAACACTATAGTTGATAACTTTACAATGCAGAGGTTGATGCACAGCAGGTGACAAAAGGTCGAGCAGTCACCGGGTGCCCAGAGAGGCAGCCCAGGCTGGCAGCAATCCCCATGGACCAATGAGAAGATGGGAGCAGGCAGCACTGCACGCTCTCAGTACTGCGAAATCACTATTTTCACATCCCAGGAGTTGCGATAAAACTGACTGTCAAGGAAGACTTTCAAAAAGTAGAGTGAAAAAATAAGAATTCTTTAACGGGAGTCCATTGAACATCTGTAAAGTCCTAATTTCATAGTTAGGAAAATGAGCAACTCACTTAAAAATCCCCTTTGCTAAACAAAGGCTTAGAGTGGGAATGGGATATACAATAAAGGGTGGTCAATATAAATGAAAAATTACAATGTGTAGGAAACTGAGAAGGGAAACTAAAGAAGGGGAGAAAGCATGGCTGGACATGCAAAATCAAGCAGGAGCCAAACAAATCCTAGCAATAGTTCCATTTATAAGCAGCAATAGGACCATTTTTAAGCAGAAGCTGTAGCACTGCCCATAATGATGCAGAAAAGGCAAACACAGTCAACAGATACTTTGTGTTTGGGGAAAAAAGGGGAGTGACGTAATTCCTAGGAGAGGTGACGCTTTCCTAAACCATTAGTATCCTCACCTACATCTGAGGCGGCCAAACAGCACTAACCAGCCAGCCCAGATAATGTGTACCCAAAGCTGGGGAGAGTTTTCTGGGCTCTGCTGATTGTTTTGAACAAACTTTGGGCTGCCACATCCAGATGGCAAATGGCTCCTTCACAGCAATATTCACACCCAGCAGTGAAGATGACCTAGTTAACTACTAAATGGTCAGTCTGATATAAGACCCAGAAGCCAAGGCTCATCTGGAATTAAATTAAGAAATAATTAAAGGATGTAAGTTATAATTAAAGTCAGTCAGCGCGTCTTTGTGGAAAAGAGATCTTGTCAAATGAGCGCAATGTCACTCTTTAGCGAATACAGGCTGAGCTGAAAAAGGCACCATGTATGTTACGGCTGTGCAGGCAGAGCGCTAAGTGCTTCTTGACATTCTGATTTTAGAAGATAGTACTATACAGTATCAATAAAGAACATTAAATAGATTAAGAGCTGTCTGACAGGTCTCAAACAGAAGTCATCAATGGGGAATCATTAGCGAGGCTCCACAGGGAGCATGCCAGTCGATATTTTCATCAATGATCGAGAAGAAAATACAAAATCCTCACTCAAAAAAATTAGCACATGACAGGAAGATTGATGTAACGGTAAATATTGATGAGGAGAGAGTGAAATGTGGGTTGCTTGGTAATGGTGAGCCCATTCAAACACTGTATATGTTAATGCAGCCCAGTGCAGAATGACACACCTACCGAGGAGGATTTCAGGCTGTATTTATGAACAGGGACTGTATCCCAGACAAGAGAGAGCCTCCAGAAAGGCTCAAGGGTCACCACGGGTGACCAACCCAACACAAGGCTCTAATGTGATGCTGTAATGAAAAGAGCTGAAGCAGTTCTTGGGGGAGAGGAGAGTTACACGGAGTGCACTGCTGAGACTGACACAGAAACACTCCCACAATTAAGATGCCCATGTTTAAAAAGGGACACTAAAAAAGCAGAGAGGCTGGAGGGATGAGTCACAAAATCGATCCAAGGGCTGGAGAAAATATCCTGCTGCAGAAGATTTGAGCTATATTGAGTTTATTGACAAAAATTCTGCCACCCCCACCCCCCCAACCACAGTGGTGCCAACTGCTCTTATCCAGTGAGACATGCAGAGAGCAAGGGACTGGAAGCTGAAGCCCAACAAGTTCAAACGAGTTTCAGGTCAGGATTAGATACCTCTTGGAGATGCTCAGAGGATTAGGTACCTCTCAGAGAGCAACCACAACCTCTTCAGCTCACTGAGGAGCACGTGGCCAGCATTTACATCCCTACAGCACACAGGAGGCCAAATAGCAGGATCTAATAGTCCCTTGCATACCTAAATCCCACAGAAGTGAATTCCAGCAGGTAACTGGAACTCCAAGGCTAACCACTGTCACACACACCACAGTGAAGATGGGCAACTCAGGAGACTGCACTGGCCTTGGAGCAATGAGGAGCTGATAAGGCACCGAGCAGCAAAGATGGGTGCTAGCTCCTCAAAGAGGAGGTTCAGAGCTAGAAGTGCTGCTAGCTGTGAGAAGTCCCCATCAGGTCTCATGCTAGGAGCAGGACATGTGAGAAAGGACCTGTCACAGCTCTTGGAGAAACACCAGCAGAGAGTGCTGGCCAAGCAGCTTGGGAAACACCTAGACCCACTTCTCCCTCTTGGTACCCATCTTTGGGAGCGATGGCTGCTGTGGGTGGGAGCATTACCTCCCATGCCAAAAGCATCTCTGTGTTGACTCACTGCAGCAACCACTTTGCTCTCTTGCTTAGGGGAGAACGCAGCCTTGGTTATTTTGTTAAAAAATGCCCCTCTTCCTACGCTCGATTCCCTTTTCATGATTAATGCAGAGTGTAGCAAATGCGGAAGGGCTGCAGCTGGTGCATAGGTGGCTTCTGTGCCAGTCTTGGCTCTGAGTTGGTAGCATTGTCTTCCCATCCTGCGAGAGGGGAAGGCTGCCCCAGGTTCAGACAAGAGGGACAGGCAGATGCCTTTTCAATGTGTCCACCAAAGGACCAGGGACCTCCAGCGACCGGGTACCACGCAGCCAAGACCCTCTCAGGTCCCTGCTTTCACAAGAAGCAGCAAGGAGAGGTACCCCATTGTGAGCGAGGGGATCTTCTCCTAGCCAGAGGCACTGCAGAGGGACATGGGCTGAGGAGCAGCCCCAACCTCAGTGGGGGCTCCGTGGAGACAGATGCCCACCCCGTGCTACTGGGAAAGAGTCTGGTTCACAGGAACATGCAGCCTTCCGTTGGGACAAAAGGAAGCATGGCATAAAGACACCAAGTCCTTGCGTGGCAGTGCTGGAGACAGAGAATTAGGGCCAGGCAGATTTTAATTGGACTGGAACTGAAATTACAGGGGGAAAATAAAACCAAACCTGCTTTGCTTTAAAGAAAGGGGCTGGGGGGATAGGAGAAAAAAGCCCTTCAAGTTTCTATGACAACCGGCACAGTAAGAGCCTACATCACAACCTCACTTGACGTATTAAAAGCCGCACAGAAACAACAAAATTCAAAACTTTGTTCTACCACCAGGTCTGGGAGGGCCGTTCCCAGCCGGAAAGCAAGCATGCTGCAAGGGGGTGGTCCAGTGGTCCCTGGCCTGGGCACCCATAGCAGGGCAGCATGTGTTCAACTAGCCCTAACAACTCCTCCTCCTGTCCCGTGGGCTCAAGGGACCGTTGAAACCAAGTGGCTCCTTGTTCCGACCTCCTTCGGGCCCAGATATTTAACTCTGGGTATCAAGGGTCCTGGTGTCATCTAGGCATGGGGAGAGAAAGGCATCTCTGTCCTCATAAATCTGGGTGTAGAGCACCCCACCATGGTCCTCTAGCCCCATCAGGCATGGGGGCCCAGGGGGAGCACTCCCACACAACAAGCAATAAAAAAGAAAATGAATGAGTTGTATTCATTCACACAAAATGGTGGTCTTTGGTGAGAGCTACCGGGCACATAACCCAGTGCTGCTCTCCCAGCTCCCGGGCTGCCTGGAGAGGGGGGCAGCAGCAGGACAGCCAGCCCTCAGCACAGGGCCCCACTCGCTCTGCTGGCCACGGATTGGCACCAGCTTTCCCAGCTTCAAAAGCAAACAGAGATATTAGCCTGGGCAGATAGCCCAGATGTCACTGGGTGAATCAGTGGGGCTATTGCCTCCTCGATCTCTGAGCTTCCAACCAATCTCTGCCAGTACTGCTCCCATCAAGGCTGTGTCCCTGGTCTGCAGCCACAGAGCTAAGAGGAGCTGGAAAATTTTATTGGGGGGACAAAACTGTCTCCAAGAGGCTGGAGATGTAGACTATCCTCCTGCCCCATCGCAAGGCCCTGAAGTGACACACTTGCACCCCTCGGTGAGCTGCCAGGGCTGCAGGGACTGCACAGCCCTGGCCTGGCACCACAGCACCCATCACCCTCCAAACAGCATTGGGGCAAGGAGCAGCACCAGCTCTCCAGGGCAGAACCCCCCTGCCCAGAGGGAACCAGCTCTCCAGAAGCCTTTCTGGGCTCAGGGCATTACTGGGAGAGACTGGCCACCTTAGCTTAAAAGATCAGCACACCACAGAGCCAGGGAGACTTTCTGAAGGCCAGAAGGAAAGCTGCAGAACTGTTCAAAAGCTGGAGTACCAGCTGGTTTCCTGCACCCACTGCAAACGTCCAAGGCAACTCTCTGCCACGCCGTGAGCTGCCTCCCACCGCTCATACCTGTTTCAGCTAAACCTCCACTCCTCTTCTTCTCTGGCCCAGCCACGCTCTCCATCCCCAGACTGGCATTTGTTGAACCACGACATTTCTCCAAAGTACCTTTTCAGGATTCCCTTCCTTTCCCAGCACTCAGAGAGGCTTAAAGCTCCTCCACCTGCCTGGAACTCAGGCTCTGAATCTACTGGCCAAACCCCAGAGGAAATATTTTTTAAGCTTGTATAAAGTTTCAATGGCCGAGACCCCACTGCTAGGATACCCTGACCAGCATCATAATCTTCTTTACTTAATTACACTGTGTGTGGAGGAGTTAACTCCCCGACTCTTCAGAAAACTGGCTGAGCCAGGATTTGCGGTTGGAAGCTAGGAGCCCATGCCCATGTTCCCTTCTGGAGAGCTCTGCTCCCATTCAGCTGCCAACCCGCACCCATCCAAGGGGTACCCACCCCACAGATGCAAATACGTCCCTTCCACCCCCCGGCTCTGCCACCCCACTGCCACCAGAGATGCTGGTGACAGCACTTCACCCTTTCCTACAACTGAAGCTGGGAGAAGCATTCTCCAACCCTGAGAAGGTAGTTTTGGGGCAGTTCCTCACAGCGTTGAGTATCCCATGGCTTTAGTACAGAAAGGTGGCCTTGGCATTGCTTCTTCTACCCCACAGCTTCCCTTTCACCATCTGCACTGTCTCTTAGTCCTCCCTTTCCCTGTGTGTCCTCCTTTCCCTGCTTGGCACTTTTCAGGTGATCCTGAACCACTTGAAGAGCATCCCAGCCAAATGACTCTCAGCCACCACAGAAGAAGTAAAATGTAGCGTATATGTGTGTTATTATTATCATTACTATAACAATAATGTCTGAGTTAAGGAGGCAACGAAATGAACACCCAGCTTCAGAACACATCTAGCTTATTATGATGGCCCTTAATGCTTCCAAGATGTAAATACTGATTCTAGACCCTTAAAACCATCACAGTTTTACAAGATAATGATTCAGCAATGAAACACTTTCATCTAAGTGCTTGCACAGAAAGGTTTTAGTCTAAGAGATGAAATGTTCTGCCTTAAGAGCCAGGTGACAATGAATTAGCTGCAGAGACATCCTGGCGTAACGAAGATTGCAAGGCAAAACAAACATGAGCTGCTGCTTTATGTAAGGTGGTTTCAAAGGTTCCTTGTGTGTTTACAGGTCTGAGGCTTAAGCACAGAAGGCAGGCGGCAGTCTTTAATCTGAAACGGAGACAGAGCCATGAGGTGCCTGTATAATACGGCTGTGGGATTCTTCTGGAGCAAGACATGGGCCCTGAGACATCAGGTCTCTTCAGCATGGCCACATGGTCCCAAGGGGCTGAATGAGCGGATCAATGGAGAGCATTTTGTGTCACTACAGCAGTGTCTCTCCTGACACTTCAAAGTGCCTGGCAAATATTAACTGCTCCCGAGTGACGACTCTCTTGACAGATGAGCATTGCTCTCAGCAGAGGAGACAGCATGGGGAGCGAGTGCAAGCAGCTCCTGGAACAAATCAGTGACACTTTAATTAAACCCAGGTATTTCAGTCTACATTTGCTAGGGGTTTTATGACTGTTGTTACTACCTAAATTTCTTTCTGGGTTTGAAGAAACTGAGTTCCAGTTGGTGCCTGACACTGAAGAGCAAATATATGCCACCCAGAATTAGCAAACATACCAGCCTTTCTTGGTACCTGTCAAGACACTTCCAACCAGCCCTGCCAGGAGAGTTATTAAGCAAAAACACTAGTCCCAGGAGAGCCTATTCCCATCTCTGAGCATGGTGTCCCTGCATCTTCAGCCAGCAGATCCTTGCTCAGGAAACTGCCTTGACAAAGCAGTCAAGGGCCCTCTGTCAGAAATTTGGAAGGACCTCTGGAAGCCCAGACATACTAACAACATTGCAGCTGTATTAGCAGCTTCCAAAATCAGGGTGACAAAGAAGCAAGCAGCTCCAGGGCTGGACTCAGCCCACGAGGTGTTTCTTGCCCAGTCCCTATGAACTGGGCTACAGGCAGGCTTGAAATGGGGGAGGGACATGCCCAAGCTGCATCAGATGAGAATTATTAGGTTGGGATACATCGTTCTGACATTTGAACAACCTGCTTTGGAAACTCAGCGCAAAGAAGGCATCTGTACATGTTCAAATGGGATACAGCACAAGACTGGAGCAGCCAGTGTAGGTGAGAAAACCCTGCAGATGTCGGCTTACTGCTGGACTCGTGGTCATTTCCCATACTCCAGGCTCCTCTCAGGAATTTCAGCTACAGGAGCTCTTTGCATGCATGTTCTTCTTAAGGTGGTCACTAGCCCATACAGTTCTCAGGTAACATAATTTTTTTTAAGATTAATGCTTCAGCCTTCTTGACCCAAGCAGCACCCTTCTATTTAACGTGGAAAGAGGGAACGCTACCTCCCAGACACACAAAAAGCCAGGAGTCACAACTCCTAACATGGGCCAACTCCTGCAGGTACATCCGTAGTCATCCTCCTGGAAACCTTTGGAAGTAAAAGTGCCTCCCCCACAGTGGGCAGCAACATTTCAGCTCTGGTGGCTCCATCTGGGGCACCTCTGACTTCACGCAGCAGAGGTCGACCTTCACTACACTTTCCTGTATGCTTGCCACATGACATTTGGGGCAACCAGCCTCTTGGATGGACTGGCCCGAGGGCAAGAGACTAGTGTAAAGGCCATCAAAGGCTGGTAGGTGAAGGCAGACACCTCTCCATACTCTTGATGAGCACTGGACTAGTTCAGGCACTTAGGAAGCACCCTAGTGCTGGCTGAGATAGACCAGTGCTAACTATGAGGTGAGGGAACATAATGACAGCATTTCCACTTCTGAAGGGAAGAGGCAACAAAGGAAGGAGTCACTCGGGGTCATGCGAAGAAACCCAGGTGACAGAGTACTTGATTTCCAGGGAAGAGGAGGACACCTGATCAAAGAAAGCTTCTGAACATGGCAGGAACAGAGCAAGGTTCACTCCCAAGACAAGCATTGATAAAACCCACTGCTCGGATTTCTAGTGCCTGTGTCCTTTTTCTTTGTCTATAACCTACATCTACTGTGAGAACCCAAAAACACTGACCCAAGAGCAGGGATGCTCTGACCCTGTTCCCACAGTGCAGGGGGTTTGGCTGTCACAGTGAACTGCTGCCTCTGAAGTGCAGAAAAGGAAAAGCAGAGGCACAGTCAAGTTTGCTCTGGCTCATGGGGGCTGGAGGGCCAGCTGTCCACTGCCAGACATCTCTCAGATCACCAGCCTTGCCACACAGATGTGTTCATGACCCATCATGGCTTGGCTCAGCTCCAGCAACCAGCTGCTTCCCATGCTCTGGCTGCTCGCTGCTGCCTTGCCCAGGGCTTTGGGAACACATCTGTGGAGGTGCTGCAGAAGTGCTGAGCTCTCCTGAGCCCTTAGCAGGTCCACCAGACCTCTGGTAGCTGCCGGGATCTTTCTCTGCTGAGGAATATGAGCTCCAGCCCTGCCAAAGGCTGAGCACCTCCATAAGGCACCTGGCCCAGCCTTGCAGATGGGCTGCGGCAGTGAGAGCAGGTCTGTCAGCAACAGCAATGGTGCCAGCAGCAGCCAGTGGATCAAAACGCCAAATCGGATGGAGACAGTGGTACCAGGCAACATCACGACCACAAACTCTACCAGTCGCAATCCCAAAACAGCCACTGAGGAACATAAATAGGATGGGCATTAACCAAAGTCATAATATTATTATTAGCCACAGCTGATATCACAAGCTGCTTGGCCAAACCATGGAGGTCCTGTTGCCTCATGGCACAGGGGAATCAGAGAGCACCAGTAAGATACCCTGTATCTACAAGACCTTCTGCACCAGCACCCTCCACTCTGACCCAACAGCTCTACAACTTCAGTGAGACGGGAAGCCCATGTTCTCCCACTTAAGGTAGAGAAACATTCATTGTTTCTCCGATGAGATGAGCTATAAAAGCAGCACTATCATTGTTGCTACCTACGGCCAAAACCACCCTGCGGGAAAAATGAAGAGTAAGAGCTCTTTACATATTTCCTCCAAATGGCTTACTTAAAGCCCCACAACAGCTTCAGCTGGAATAGGAACAATAGAGATGCTTCCATCTTTTTTAAGCCTGCATGTCAAAACACACGCTCTACATAATCACACAGCAGCGCCACAATAAGAAGCACCGAAATCTTGGACGACCATTGGTAGAGGTCACAAAAGCACAGTTGTAAGTCCTTTGCCAAATGTGTGTTCTTTTTGTCATTGCATCCAAGATGGCTCCATAGCCTCCTGGGATATCCCTCTGATCTCCCAGAAAGCCATGCAGGATTAAACAGTCTGGGAAATGGCTCTGGTTGTATTTTCAGAAGTCTTTGGATGCCAACGGTCTTGGAAAGCTGGTGATGAGCACTGCCTTGGGGGGAGCGGACAGAGGAGCTCCCTGAAATCAGAATTTTCAGTACAGATCTAGGAGACTAGCACTGAATTTTAAAAACTTTTGATGGCACAAAGGAAGAGGAACCAGCAGATAACTGAAGAACAGGCACACACCCGACACTTGTGCTCCCCTTGACAGACAGTGAGCAGGCAGCTCCATAAGGTGCTCCGTGACACAGCCTGCCATCCCTGGTGCGTCTTGGACGTGCCTCCTCTGATGATGAGTAACTTGGACTGAGGATGGTGCCTCGGTGCTCACCACCTGCTCTGGCACCGCTGGAAATGTTTTGGAAAGCAGCAAAGAAAGACCAAGTGCAGAAGGACAGTGAGTTTTGGAGGAGAAATTTCCTCAACCCATTTCCTTCTGAATCTTCCAAAACCCTGCTCCTCTGACAATCCTGTGCGTCAGAGCTCTGTTTCACAACTTCAAAACCACCTATGGTGTTTTTTTCAGAAGAAAAAAGACGATAGCATAAAGATGTTCACTTTCTCAAACAGAGCAGGAGCCACACAAGGTCCCATATGCAACGTGCTCAGCAGCACAACACACAGCTGCTTAGCGGTCAGGGCCAGAGTGGAAACTCTCAGCATGGCTTTTAATGGAGTCTGCCCTTATCCAAATAATGATGGTATCAGACACATCCTTCCAGCAAAGAGACAACCTTCTTGCCTCGAAGGTGCTATGCTGTGGCAAGGCTCTGCAAATGCTAGGTGCAACAACACAACTGGCCTGCGAATGCAAGCTCTGCTTGCATTTTGATATAGGTCTCAGATGTTGACAGCTATAAGTGCTCCGCTCTTGCTCGCTCGCTTATGGACTGTTGCAGCCAGCTCAGAGCCATGGCCGAGGACATGCACTAAGTAACCAACTGCTTATATTAGTGGGGTGATTTGCAGATCCTTTGTTCGTGTTCATGAATATGGTGGCTCCAGAGAGCCTCTTCCTTTCCTCTCACCCCTGTGGCCCACCGTGCTTTACAAAACACAATGGGTGGAACATGACAGGCATCAACATCGAAGCACATGCTGCAGAAGACGTACTTCGATATCAGCCCGTTGCAACACAGAACGAAATCCTTCAATTCTCCAAATCAGCTCAGCTCTGTAAACCTGGAGCAGAGGGAGCCAGAGGTGGGAAAGGTCACCCCTGCATCCCCTGCTCCCCAGCCACCAGGTCCCGGCTCTGTCCCTCAGGCAAGGCCAAGCTGTTGTGATTCCTTCTGACCTGATTTAACGATTTGCATACGCCCTGAAGCCAAAATGATTGACAGCCCTTCCACTGTTATCCTCACTTGTGTAATTGCAGCAGCTATTCTTGTACATTGACATGTCTAATCTTAGCAAGCCACAGAGCTGCTCGGTAATATGGACCAACTGGGAATTTCCATGCAATTACTCACCACAGCTACTGGCACTTACTTTGGCTGGTAAAAGTCCTTCTTGTCTGCTGACCCCAGGCTCTGCAAGACACAAAAGACAGATGTATTGCTTTAACCCTTTGTCAAGCAAGTATCATTGATGACAATGTGTGATAAGCAGGAAGAGACATGCCTATGCTTTTTGCTGCCCAGTGGGTATGTGTGGGCTGGCTGGACAGGGCAGGCAGCTAGGACCTTCACCCACCGAACGCACCATAGACAGAGCCCACAGCAGCCAAGGATGTAAAAATAAAGAGTCCAAGCAGAGATGTGAGGATGTGTTAGTTCTGAACCCAGTGTATTCAGGCACATCTGCCTCTCCCATCACTTGAAGAGCATGGCACCGTGTGTCAGGAGGGGACTCGTGTCCTCTCAAGCCTGCCCAGCTGGAAAGAGAATGAAGTGCAGGGTTAGCAGAGGGACCAAGACACCACCACCTGCAGAGACCCTCTGGCAGGGCAGGGGACCGAGCCCAAGGCCCACAGCCACTCCCTGGGGACAGGACCGTGAAATTCTTCTGCCAAGAAAACAACGTCAGACCCCAAGCACATGCAAGCCTGGGAAGCAGAGACAGCCCGATGCACACTCAGATTCCCATGCGCCGTCAACTCCTCCGACAGCACAGTCTAGTAAAAGTCTGGCAGCATCCCAGCCTGGGCTGCCGGAGATCCAGGGTCCCCTGGGAGACCCCATCCAGGCTGAGCCTCCCTGCAGGGAGCCTGGGGGTGATGGGCATCCCACAGACCCCACTTTGGGTGCAAGGCAGGGCCCGCACGTGACACAGACAGAGCATGCATGCACCGCTGTGCCTTGCCCTGCTGTCCGACAGGGCCTTATACACCCACATATGCCCAATGCTCTCCCCCAACACACCTTGTCCCACAGGCACCCGCAGCAGAGGCTGGCCCCCTGCCCTACTCCGAAGTCCCAGTTTGCAGCACATCCTTGCTAAGCGCAGAAGGGTCCCTGCCACCAAGGGACACGGAGGGACAGGCTGCGTTGTATAGTGGGATGATCAAGGCAGGTGGTGCCGGGGCAGACAGACAGACAGACCCACCAAACCTGGGTGTCAGCAAAGCCGTCGCACCGCCGGAGCCCTCTCCTCCTCCTCCTTCTCCTCTCTGGGATTGTCCTCACCTTTGCGTCTTGCGGGAATGGGGGATGGTGGGCAGCAGCACGGGGTGGCCCTGCCACCCACCCTGTCCCCGTCCCCACACCAGCAGCAGGCGTGTGCCGGTGTGTGTGCACGCTCGCAGGAAGCACGCTTGGGCTCTGGGGCTGCTGTTGTAGTTTTGCTCCGTGGTTGCCAGGCAATGGCAAGCGCGAACGCCAAAGCAGCGGGAGCAGCAGGGCCGAATGCTAATCAGGGGCTCAGGAGCTCTCCCAGCACTCCCAGTCATGCTCCCTGTCGCTGGCCGAAGTCACCGGGTGCTCCCACCCTCGGACTGAAAAGCAAGCGGGGAGAGGAGGGCCCTGGATGTTAAACAGGCAGGGATCCACTGTCACCAAAACACCCCCCCAAAAGGGAGCTCTGGCCAAGCCAGTGAGATGGGGCCGCGGTTCAGTGGTGGCTGACCCTCTCCCTGGCATGGAGGCGTTGGTCGGACATTGGCAGAGGGAGGCTGCCACCAAACCCACAGTGCAGGGTACATAGGTCTGGATGTGTGCCACCCTCTTGTACATCTGATGGGCACACACCTGAGCTCCAGCCTGGGGTAGAGCTGGGAGCGCACAAGGAGCAGCCCTTTTGGGTGGGAAGATCTCATCTGCCTGCGTGCAGATTGCTATGACAGCACGCAAAAGCTCTGAGCAATCCCTACTGGCCAGTGATGGTAGCACCCTTTGGCTCTCCCCACTTTTTCCCCTCCTTTGACACAACAGAAGCTATGGCAAAGTCCCATGGGATTGATGGCCAGACACCAGAATGGAGGGAGTCAAATCCTTTCACAGGCTGCCCAGGGAGGTGGTGGAGTCTCCAGCCTTGGAGACATTCAAAACCCAACTGGACATGGTCCTGGGTGTCCAGGACAACCTGGTATAGGTGGCCCTGCCTCAAGCAGGTGGTTGGTCTGGGTGATTTCCTCAACCACTCTGTGCAGTCCTGAAGCAGCAGAGAAATGAGAACAGCAATAACTGCACAGAGCAAATGCCCTGGGTGATGGGACCTGTCCTCCAAGCCCACAGCATGTCCGGGAACACCTCCACTCCCTCAGGCACAGCATTCCCATGAAGTATTTCCTTACTTCTTGAAACTTGACACCTAAAACCCAGGGTACCAGTTCCCAAACTACGGAGCTGCAACGAGGGTGACGAGCCACGACAAATTCAGTTCCATCTGATATCTGTGCTAGCAGGGATCACGGAGAACTGTTGATATTTAAGCAGAAACCACTTGCAAACAGCTTTCTCAACACCATTGAAATGACACATGAAAAATCTGTGTCCCACGCAGTCAGAACCCCCAGCCAGCTGCAGCTGAGGTCCATTGGAAAAAACTCCCATCAACCCCACAGCCAGCTCCAGACAGTACCTGACCTTCTTGATAACTGATAAGAGCAGGAAACACCACTAACACTCTTCTGCCTTTCTAAAATGCTGGGGGGACTATTACTGTCACCAATATCCCCAGTGCATAGATGGCAAAATCTGCAGTATCCCCTTCACACAATCACGGGTACTACGAGCGTTAACCTTCCCTCGCCTCTCGCTAGGATGGAAGTGCAGGTCTCTGAAATCAATCCCTAATGAGGGAAAACCACGTGGAAACTTGGGGAAGAAGAAAAGATCACCTTGCAAGTTCAGCTTTTACAGACAAAGAAAGTGGAGCCGTGTGCTCTGTGCCAACGCTGTGCCACGGCTGCAGGTGAGCAGCACCACGGGCACGGCAGTCTGCCCGGCCCTCCGCGCGCTCCACAGCTCACGAGCCTGTGCAGTCCACAAGCCGCTGGCAGATGAGCTACATGAGCACTCTAAGAAAAGGGATTGCCTTGCTCTTATCAAGCAACTATTTTTTAAAAGTCATGGAAATCTGAGAAGGTTTTAGATATCTGGAATAAAATAATGAGGCACTAACTTTGCAGAGAAGAAAAACAAAACAACAAAACGGGGAGCTATCACAGCAATGCTTAGTCAAAATAGCTGATTTTAAACCTTAATAAAAAAATAGCAAACGAGGAGGAAAAGCAGAATGCCAGCAACATGTCCAAGGAATTGGGCCTGGAGCAAGGCCAGAAGCTGTGGATCAGCTCCTGGCTCTGCCACCACCCCAAGGTCTGGCCTTGAGCCCTTTCTTCCCTCTTCATGCCTCTGTTTCCCCATATCACCCCTACAGAGCCCTTTGCCTCCCTACTCTCTTCCCAGAAGAGAAAGGAACCATGCCCAGCAATCAGATGAAGTTACACAGGTCAGTCTCACCATGTTGCATTTTGTTCTCCCGAGCACACACAAAACCAAGGTGGCCATGGATCCAGAGGGATCCCTGAAAGCAGCTGGAAAGCATTTTGCCCCAAGAATCACCACTGAACAGAGTAGAGCTTGCTGGAGGCTGGCAGAGGTAATGCCTGAGCAGAAGGTGGTCAGGGACAGCAGCAAGACCAAAGGCAAGGGCATGTTTTTGACCACCTATAAGCAAGATCCCCATGAAAAAGTCGAAGGAGAAGTGAGCACAGGCACACATGGTGTCACAGCAGGAGCCATCGACAGGGACCATCCACTGAGGAGGTTAATAAACCAGGTAGAGGATAAACCAAACGACACTCCACTTTGAAAACTGCAAGTAAAGCAGCACAGAGCCATTGGCAGGAGGCGAGAAGGCAGTGATGCCCTAAAAGGCCACAAGGTACCTTGGGGCTAACCTGACTTTGTGCAGTATTTCACTGTAAGAGGTAGCTATAGTAAAAAAAAAAAAAAATGCCCAAGGCATTTGCCAAGTGCAGGGGCATGACACCATCCTGGCACGAGTGGCTAGGAGCTCTTAGAGAGCTCAGAGCAGCACTTGGAAGATCCCCGCAAGCAGGGGAACTGGCCTTCACTGGCAGCTTAAAGGTATTAATTAGAAAGTGATTAGGGAATCGCTGATGGGCAGTTTTGGGCAGGACCAAGTGTGGTACATGAAGGGGCAGCAGCTGAAGCATCTCCCCTGGGGCAGCAGTGTGGCCTGCGACAGTGCCATCAGCCGCCATCCCCGTCCCACCACACCGGGTACCACGGTCTCAGCCGGCATCTGCAGGAGGAGAACATTATGGAAAAGTGGTCAAGGGAAGGATGGGACGTAAGGAAGCAGAGCGGAGTACAGGGAACATGCAGCCTGATTCTTAGGAAAAACGTCCTGGCACTGAGCTTGAACAGAGTCTGAACCAGCTCCAGTGGGAGGGATAGAGCAGCATTTCTAGGGGCTTTTACAAAGCCGACTAGATAAACCAGCACAGAAGGGACAGTTCCTGGCCTTACAGGGAGCTAGGACTGGTTTTTCTTTTTGTGCCTGTGCTTAGGGACTGAAAGAGGCAGAGAGGTCCCAAAAATGAGCAAAGGGTGACCTAGCATTTTCCCCTGCCTTCTGGGAGGAAAGATCAATTCCTCCTGAACTGATATGGGATCTGGAGGTTTTTATCTATGCAGGTGTAGAACAAAAAAATCAAATGCCAGCCTGCACGCATGCACTGTTGTTGGTTGATCTACAGGCTTCCAGTAGAGTTGTCTGCTGGTGGCTCCTGTGCATCAAGGCATAGCTGGGGTCTCCAGAGAGGCATGGCTGCGGCGCGATGGCTCAGCTCCCAAAATAAATCCGGGAGCCCCAGAGGCTCCCAGAGACCTCCTGCTGCTGCTCAGGATGCTGGGGAGACCCTGGCCTTCCTGGGAGCAATGGAGGGAGCGGAGCATCCCCCAGTTCAAAGATTCCCCTGCAAGCCCCAAGCCCCCAGGCAGTGTGAGTCACCCTCCAGCCGGACCGCTGCGCTGCTTCTCACTTGCTCACTTCATTGATGACTCAGGGTTTAGGAAGCATTTTTTAAATCCCTTAATGAAATAATGGAGAGAGTCATTTTTATTGGCATGTATTTTTTAAAAAAATACTTCAAGTGGGCTTGCGCCCATCTCCACCCTTTCCTCCTGAGACAGAGACGAGCAACCGCAGGGACCAGCAGCAGAGGGGCATCTGGTGGGGCAGGAGCAGCCCCCGCCACCCCGGCATGTGGCACTGGGCAAGGAAGCTACAAAAGAGCTGCCAGGCTACACCCTCCATCCCTCCGGCATTCACGCTCCTGCTACCGGCAGGGCCAGGGGAGGAAGGTGGGACACCAGGATGTCCCAGATGATGTCCTCAGAGCCTGGCAGTGCCCCTAGCGCCTCCTTCCCCCCAGGTGCGTGTCTTCCAAGCGCCTGCCCTTTCAAACGCAGCTGAGCACCGTCTTTAATCTCTTTCCTCTGCAGAGGAAACAACCCCCCGAGCAGAGGCAGCAGCAGAAGGGGACTCTGACGCCAAGTCCACAGCTCCTGGGTGCCAGGATGCAGCCTGCCAAGAAGTGGGGATTGCCTGCCAATACGATTAAGAAAGTGTTGTCTCAAGGTCATTACCACCACTCTCCTCTGTCCCTCCCCATACAAGAATACCTAAGCCAGGCTTGCACTGCCCTAGTTTTGAAAAAAGAACCCCCCCGTGCGATGCTCAGAGCCCTTCTGCTCTTGCAGAAAAGCGCAATGTCAACGTTGAAAGTGCAACGTCACAGGAAACACCTTAGAAATGCTACAAGGGAAAAGGGAAGGCAACAGGACCCCAACTTTCCTGGCGCTTTTACACTAAAAGAAGACAAACTGAGAGGCCAGAATAGTTTTATTTGCCATAAAGGAATCACCGTAAGGACACATGCCCAGGTTCTCAAGAAGTACCTTTGCAGGGGTGTAAGAATGCAGCCTCCCAAACTAGTAGGTCAACATCCAGGTGCATCTGGACCATCGCTAAGGCTTGCCCAGTGCCATCAAAACCAGTGGACCAGAGCCGCAGCACAGCCCAGGCACCCGGCTCCTCTCATCTTCCCGGTGGTGTTCCCAGCACTGCCCTTCCCAACCCTCCTTGCCAGGGCAGGGCGATTACAGCGACGTGCACGCAATGACCCGGCTCCCTTCAGCACTGCAAAACATGCTGCTTTTACAGACTAGATTTTGTACAAAATGTCAAAGATGTTTGTGGGCTTGTCTTTTTATTTAAAACATGACCCACAATTTTCACAAAGCCTTTGCAAACCTATGAGAATCTGGGCCAGCATGGAATTATTCTCTTAATTTCACATTTCAGGCACTAAGTAAACTATTTTGCAAGTTATTTAAATCATATATTTAAAAAGCCTAAGTTACACAACGCATATAAGCTGCCAGGCAGGCTTCTGTGGGACAGCTCATTTCCAGAGCCAGCCTTGCTGGTCCCTGATAAGAATTAGCACAACATGCCACAGACACAAAAGATGAGATCGATTTAAAGGACAGCTCTGAATTCCAAAATTCAGCCAAGCTGGGGAGATAACAGACACGGGTTTGGAAACAAGAATGCTCACAGAGGGGCTAAGGAAGGAGTATTGTATTATTTATTTATTCACATCAGCAGACATCAATCCTGTTGTACTTTTTCCTCTCCTAAATGTTGCCAAGTGTAATCTCAGCTCATCTTTTTCTGGGCAGTGTCCCTGGGAGAACAAAGTTATTAGCAAGGCTGAAGAAGCCTCATGCAATTATTTAGAAACTACACCAAAATAATCCCCAAAGACAAGCGTCTGCTTGCAGGTGGCAGCTTTCTAAGTCATTCAATAAAATCTGGCTCAGTAACTCTCAGCGTAATCAATGCCCACACAAACAAAAGAAAGAAAAACTGAGGGATGAGTTATTTTTCCACGCTAGAAGAGGATTCTGCAAAACAAACTGGTGGGCCAACACTGATAGGGGTCTAGGCTGCAAACCTGCTGTCCACGCCTGGTCACCTGCTGGGATCTCTGCACCTGCGCCACCAGCCACAGCATCCCGGAGCTGGGTCCCCGTGCCAGGTTGGCCAGAATCCCATAGGATGTCGGCATGCGAAGCAGGCGCTTGGTACCCAGGGCAGGATGGGGGCCGGGGGGGGGGAGGAATGGAGGCTGCACAGCCTGTCCCCCCCATCCCAGCTTCTCGCCCCTGGATCCTGGCAGTTCATGCTTTCAGGAGCAGCCGTTCATCAAGCTCTGCGTATCTGCAACATGCTGCATTTATGAGTAATCAGGAATTGATGCCTGACTGTCGGAGGGGGAATAAAATTCAGAGCCTGGGATGACAGAAGGTCGTTTGGAAGGAGGTATCATCCCCCCCGCCCCAGCTAGCCACATCCCTCTGAGCAAGGTCCGACCCACCAGGAGCATGCCGGGGCTTGGTGCACCATGCACCGCCATCTCCCTCCAGCCACTGGCCTCTGGCACAAGCTTGGCCAAAAAACCAAAGAGCTGCAGGAGTGCTGTCTCCTCCCCTGAGGACACCGGCTCCCTTCCACAGGCTCTGGCACTCATCCCACCTGTCACTGAGACCTGCACCCAGCACTGTACCCCTCAAAACAGCCCTACCCTGGCACTGCCAGCATCCCGGGCTAATACAGCCCCGAGTCTCCCCAAAACCTGAATTTGAAGCCAGATGAACCCTTAATCCTAAAACCTGAATTTCAGGCTGGATGAACCAGATCGCTCAGCTGAAAATCATGGTGATCACTCCTGTCTTCGATGTGGCAGTGCTGCAAACCAGCTCATGCCCCGGAGGGAGCTCTGGGCCACCTGGCTGGGCACAGCTTTGCGCCTCCAAAGGCAAGCCCTGCTGGAGAGCAGATCCCCGCCTATGTTCTAAGATACGGGGATGATTAAGAAACAGAGACTGGAGGTGATTAAGAAAGGGTAGGTCACACAGCAGAACAAAATCTGGTGGCAGGGGAAGGGTTAGACCGGGGCAGCAGCACCACCTGCCCAGATGGAGAGATGGAAGGGGCTGGCACAAGGGAGGGAGGACAAATGCTGTGGGGAATCAGAAAAGGGCTGCGATCTCTCACAGGACAGCATTTCGGCAGAGCCGAAGCACTGGTGGACCATGGGGAGATGCATGAGCCGCCAGTGTCTCCGCACACGCCAGCCCCAGCCTCTCACCATCATGATCCTGCCTCCTCCTGCCTCAACTACAAAGGCTCCGAGGAGGGGGCGGACAATTCCCCGCAGACCCGACCCGGCCAGGGGAGGATGCCAATGGCTCTAATGTTCATTCTTCAGCGGCTAGCTCATCCCAGCCCAGCTCTGGAGCAGGAGTCTGAACCAGCTATCACACTCGCCTGCAAACAGCACTGACCCTCTGCACGCACACGGGGCATTGATGCACATCCAAGCTGGGCTTTGAGTGCAATGGAAGGTGAAAAACATGCTCAAAACTAGAGAAAAGTGCATTTGGATCATTTAGGGGGGAAGGAGAAGGGAAACGTGGCTATGCACGCAAGGTACTCCAAGGTAATCCAGGGAACAGAAATGAAGTCGTGCAGCCACCCCCCCAGCAGAGCAGCTCAACCCACATCTGGGAGCTGGAGGAGCTCATGGTGTCCTGCCAGCAGCTCAACCCACCAGAGGCACCATGGACCCACTGCAGAAGAGGTCCTGTCTTTCACCAGCTCTCCTGGCCAGTGCATCCTGACACCACAGCTGTGTCAGACGCCAGCCTGAGCCCACCACCTCGCCATACCGGGACGTCCTCCTGCGAGCAGGTGGGCACCCACACTCCACCGGCTCATCTTACCAGAGGCTGAATGCTCTTCTCTGGTTGCTCATCCACCCCCACATCCAGGACCCAGGAGAGGAGACCTTAGTGTTTTCATAGGGACTGATATGCAAACGTAAACCTGGTTCTTTGGAAAATAGGCTTCATCTTCACCCAACCTATATCTGATCCCCAGGAGAGCGACGAGATGGGTTCTTCTGGACAGCAGCCCTGTTACTGGCCCCTCGCTCCAGAGCACATCTCCAGCAGCTCACCCTGGCCCTGCCCACAGGTTGTATTCATGAGGGCCAGGCCAAGCCAGGGCAGTGCCAAACTCCCCAACGTCATTAAATTCTGCTTTCTCCTCCCCTAAGCGCACCCTTGCAGATGCATCGTACAGAGGAGCACAGATGTGCGCACGCGTGCGTGTTGGACCAGGGAGGAACAGAGCCAAGCCCCAGTGCCACGAGCTGTGCCGGCACAGCCCCAGTGCCTGTCAGCCCCCACAGTGCCAGGTGACCCCCTCCTCCATCCGTCTCCCTCCACTCAGCAACTAAACACAAACCACTGGGTTGGCTGCAGCACGAACCCTTACAACCGACTTGGGGTTCCTCACCAGCCAGGCTAATGAGGACAGGCTCTGTCCCTGAGCCTGCCTTCCTACTGCGAGAAAAAGCAAGTCTGCTAATGAGCATCTGCCACCACCCCCCAATAAACAAGTCCATTTGCACTCATCTTGCATTCCCCTGCCACCGCACCCTTCCTGCGCCTTCCCACCCCCTGGCAGCATCTCCCCCAGCCTCCTCCCGGCCCTGCCATCCCCAGCCAAGCCTCTTCCCGGGCCACGCTCCCTGTGCCAACAGGAGCTGCTCACTGCAACCCCCTCGCAGCTCACACCACACTAAGGCAGGACCAAACTTCAAAGCATTTCTTTGCTGAGAGCTCATCCAGGAAACTTTGTTTTCTTGACTTCTATTGTACTGCTACATGCCTGTAAAAATTAATTTATGCATATATACACATGCATGCACGCACGGCCTCTTTATTAAAAAGTTTCTCTTTCTGGAAGGACCTCCCCGAGCCATGCTGAAGGCTGGCACAGCCCAAGCCGTGCACTTGCTGCTCATCCGAGCTTCTCTGGATGAAAGAACTTGTCAAATTGCTGGCAAAACCACCGGAGCTTGTAAACACCGCCAGCTCAGCAACAGCATCCAGGGTGACATGCACACACAGGCATGGGCATCTTTGTGTTTTCATTAATCAAATCCTTAATTAGGTGGGTAAGGGCGCAGGAGCTGCAAGGGAGGAACAGCAGACACCCAGGCTGTATATTCACGTTGCCGGTACCAACAGCGTGACACACATGCTCTTTCCACCTCATTTTTTCTTCTCTTTCTTGATTATAGCCTGCAAACTATTACTGCAACTTTAAGCACGTCGGGAAGGAGCTGTGCTTGGGCTTAAGTGTTTGCAGAATCAGGGCTGAGATGCGTAGCTGAAAATGCTGCTATTTATAGCCTTAAGCCCTGAGCACGGCACGCGCAGGGGGTGCAGCACGGCTGAGCTCATCTTGCCGCTAGAAACTGGTTTTTTTTTAATTTTGCTTCATTTTTAAGGGGTGTCAGCTGCCTGTTCCTAACATTGCGTTCGTGCACTGCCCGGTATTTTCAAACTTTATTTTTTTTTTTTTTAATCTTTCGGGATACCAGCTCATACATGTTTATACTGGTTTATAGGTGAAGTTATATATTTCACCACTGAAAGGAAAAAAAAAAAGACAAGAAAAAAGGCTAGAAGCTGAGTAGTGAGCTCCCAGCTCCAAGGGCCTGCAGTTAATTACACCCTGTCCTCCAGCCTGTACTTTACATGCTGCATCACAAGCCCCGCAGCCTGGCTGGGTGTCAGGCAGCCTGACAGCAGCTCTGCCCGCCAACCCGGCTAATTATAGTGCGGGGAGCAAACGAGCAGGCACCCTCCCCGTTGCATGCTCCACTCCATCAGCTGCAGCCTCCTGGGATGCGGAGGACCCAGAGCTGCAGCTCTGGCTACGAAAAACATTCCCCTGAGGCATCTGGGGGACCACAAGGGTGGGCACCACAAGGATGAGGGTCTCCAGGAGAGAACTTCAGGTGGTGTCCAAGGGTCCTGACCCCCCAGGAGCACCTTGGCAAGGGAGCAGGCTCGCCACCCACCACCCCACCCTTTGCCCTGCTCCACCTGAGCAGGCTGAGTGTGGCCGGCCCAACCAAAGCCCAGCTGCCATCCGACCAGCCCGTCCACCTCTCCTTGGACAGATCTCTGCACCACCCTTGTTTTCTCCTTCTGCCTTCATCTGCCCCACCCCGGTACTGGGTCTGGGAGTTACCCCTCCACTCAGCCTGAAAAACCGAGATGCGTGGGTGCATTACCCTCTCCTCCAGCAGCCTTGACCCCTTGGTAGGGAAAAGCCACCAGATGCAAGTGAGCCACAGTGTGAGGGTCCCCCAGAGCAGGGTCCCCAACCCCAACTGCCTGAGGTTTGTTGTCCCACGGGGCAGCCCAGGCACTGCAGAGTCCTGCCCAAGCAATGCAGGACCAGGGCAGCAATGCCCCAGCGAGCAGGACCAGGGCCACCACAGCACAGCACCCTCGGGAAGGGCCCTCTGCCATCAAATCATTCCTTTGGTAACACCAGGAAAAGGGAGAGGATCCTGCTGGAGCAGGGATCCAGCCAACCTGGCCGGTCACCCACCCACCGATGAGCTATAAATAACCCCCGTGCATGCAAGCCCTGCAGGAACATGAACCGGGCTGTCAGCAGGGCACCGAATTGCACGCAGCCCTTGCATGGGACATCATCCAACCAGAGCTCAAAATGCCATTGGAGAGCAGGTCTCTCGTTCTTTTGGCCCAGAAAGTGGCTCCCCAAGGTTAAACAACATCTGCGTCAAACTATGTACATACAAATCCTCACTCCTGGGAACCTGGATGCCAGCAGCCAGCTCCGTGCCCATCAACCACAGAATGATGCAAACATGACCATGATATGCTCTTAACTTGAGACCTCGAAGGAATAGCAGAGCTGCTTGCAGAATAAAATGTAAAATAACGATGTTCCTCATAGCTGTCCTCTTCATCATCATCCTCCTCCTTGGTGGCCAGCAGCAAGCCCGTCGCACCGGGAAACCTGCTCCTGCACCACTCATCCCCATGGAGCTGATGGCTCTGGGTGGCCTGGAGGGCATGAAATGTGCTCTTTGGTTTTGGTCAGGAAACAGAGCAGATAACAGAATCATAGAATGGTTAGAGTTGGAAGGGACCTTAAAGATCATCTAGTTCCAGCCCCCCATGGGCAGGGGGACCTCGCACCAGACCTGGTTGCTCAAAGCCCTGTCCAACCTGGCCTCGAACACCTCCAGGGATGGGGCAGCCACAGCGTCTCTGAGCAACCTGGGCCAGTGTCTCACCACCCCCACAGTCAAGAATTTCTAGAATTTCTTCCTAATACCTCATCCAAATGTCCCCTTCTTCCAGTTTAAAACTGTTCCCACTCGTCCTATGGCTCCACTCCCTGATCAAGAGTCCCTCCCCAGCTTTCATGTAGCCCCTTTAGGTGCTGGAAGGGGCTTTAAGGTCTCCCCGGAGCCTTCTCTTCTCCAGGCTGAACAACCCCAACTCTCTCAGCCTGTCCTCACAGCAGAGGGGCTCCAGCCCTCAGATCATCTTCATGGCCTCCTCTGGACGTGCTCCAACAGGTCCATGTCCTTCTTGTGCTGGGACCCCTAGAGCTGGAGGCAGCACTGCAGGGGGGTCTCACCAGAGCGGAACAGAGGGTCAGAATCCCCTTCCTGGCCCTGCTGGCCACGCTGCTGGGGATGCAGCCCAGAATGCGGGTGGCTTTCTGGGCTGCCAGCGCACATTGCCGGCTCATGTTGAGCTTCTCACCCACCAAGACCCCCAAGTCCTTCTCCTCAGGGCTGCTCTCCATCCATTCTCCACCCAGTCTGTATTTGCACTTGGGATTGCCTCGACCCACCTGCAGAACCTTGCCCCTGGCCTTGTTGAACTTCATGAGGTTGGCATTGGATGCAACAACATGACTCAGGGGGAGCAGAGACACTGAGTGAGGAGGTGATATTTATACTGACACTTTATGGAGAAAAACCGCTGCTTAAAGAGGGCAGATACAACTTCAGTACCCGGGATAACAGTTAAGGGTCCATGCTGAGCACCCCTTTCCCACCTTCACCGACCCAAGCTAACTCCTCTGGGCCTGAAAATTCATGTTTAATCTCAAATCAAAAGCAGTTCTTTTAAAAACAGGGCTTGAAGCGTATCAGCCATTTTGGAGCTGTAAGGCTCTCTGAAATTAATGTGCTACAGGCTTTTGGGAGCAGATGCGAACATCCGTGCTCCTCGGGTCCTTGCTGCCATGCAGCCCTTGTCCCTCTGTGGACCCCAGGGACACTGTCCCCACTCTTCAGCCTCATCCTCCTCACCTGCAGCCCTGTGGTGGCTGGCAGCTCTACCAGATGACCCCCTTTCACCCAGCACTGCCCCGGGGCACAAAAATGGATTCAGGAGTGCCAGAGGAAGGAAAGGGGAGCACAAAGTGTCCTGGGAGACCCCAGGTGCCCCAAGAGCCTGGAGGAGAACAACCCTGGGGCACCAAAGCCCACACTGGGACCGCTCAGCACAGTCATGGGTTTCAGGCTGAATTTGCATCCTGCAGCACCGCCACAGAAAGCTGGAAAACGAGCATCTTCAGAAGGCAATGCCAACGACCACGGAGGGCAGAGTGGGGCAGAAAATCTGGGGCTGCTTACTTGGATGGGTTTGTAAGAAATGTATATAGCCCCAAGATTTTATGAACAGAGAAAAACATACAAAAATATTATCTATGTATGTTACAGGTGAGGCTTGAAGCAGAAAAAGCCCCTTGAGCTTCGCAGGCTTCTCTAGGAACATCCTTTCCTTGCCACCCCAAGGTTGAGGGAAGGAGGCACCGGTTCACTCCAGGCCACCCGGGTCTCCTCCAGACAGGACAGTAAAAGGATGAGGATACCCCTCCATCCCCCCAAGAGCAAACAGCTTTCCCCATAAAGCGAACCCCAGCTGGCAGCAAGGTCCAGGTCAGCACACACAGTGGCCGGGGGGGACTTTGCCACATCCCTGAGCCCACCTGCCTGGGCAGAAAGGGACCAGGATGGCCAGACCTGCCCTCGCTGCTCAAGCTTGCCGAGAGACCGCACCAGTACACTAAGGATTTACACGGGCTCCAGCCAGCCAACCACCACTAAATATTTAGGCATCAAACTCCATAAAGGAAGTGTGAGACACACTACAGAATAAATTGAGTACATTAGAAAAAGCCCGGAGGGGAAAAATAGATTTTTGGAACATGTTCTCAATCTCATTAATTGGGAAGACAGCCTTGGAGGGGAAAAAAAAAATTATTATATTCCTCCTCAAACCATTATCCACTCTTCAGAGTGTATCATATGAAAACAGTTATATAAAAGAATAAATTATATTTGGAATGGCAAGAACCCCAGAATAAAGCTAGAAACTCTGATGTTCCCATATAAAGATAGGAGACAGTTATCTGTTCCAAATTTTCAAGTTTTCTGCTGCGCCAATTCAAATTCACTACATACCAGCATGGCCATATAAAGGGGACTCCACCCATGTAATCTTGGAACGAGCAATAATCCTCCAAACTATCAATTTAATGTATGGGGATACAAAATGAGACAAGAATGTACTCACAGAACGAGCAACTCATTAACGACATGGCAAAAGGCACCAGAACATGCGCACAGGAATATCTATTTAAAGTGACACTTGCACTGAAAGACCAGATCTGAAATTAAGATTTCTGCACGCAGACATCGTAGATTCTGCAAATTAAAAGGCTGTTTCTTGATCCAATGTGAATTTCAGTTTTTGTTTTATTCTCTACTATTTGTTCAGTGTCACGTTTCTTGGCCAGCACTAGAAAAACAGTTCTTCACTGGGGTTTTTTACACTAACTTTGCTTCTGATTGGCTTCCCAGCTCATCTCACTTGGGCTCTCCTGAGCAGCAGAGCAGCGGTGATGGTTCAGGGGCAGCTCTGCAGGGGTGCGAGGGCTGGAGCCAGGCAGGCTCCTCTTAGCCTGAAGATGCCCCGGTGCCAGCCTGGGAGGGATGCGGGTGCCGGTGTGCAGCACCCAACCATGCAGGTGCCAGCTTCCCCTCGCACAGGTGGTCCTGAGCTCCCCCTCAACCTGCATTACATCTGAGGTGGATAAAACCCTCCCTTTTCACAGATTTTGGCAGATGTACCATGCAAAAGCCAGATGCTGTTAGCCCGTTATTGCCGTCTCAGCACTGAGCACATGGGGCTGGCACAGGATCAGGCACTGCAGTGGGATGCAGGTGACACAGCACGTGGGGAAGGAGGATGTGATCCCGCAGTCTGACCGCCCGCTCCTGAGCCCCAGTGAACGTGCTGTCATGTTTGAAACCACACGAGCTCGTTCCTCACCTAAACTAAACAAACGATATATGAAGTTCAGCAGGGATCTTTCCAAGTACCCTGTCCAGTTTGAATGTAACGAGCACGCAGAGAGCCGGGGAGCGCCCCAGCACCTCCGCATGCCTCCTGCCAGCCCCGTGTACCCCCTGCCACCGGCACGAGGTGAGGAGATGGGGACAAGGGCAAGAGCTCATCTTCTATCAGATCAACCTGCAGTTTTTAAACCAGCCAAGTGCTGGGGCGCAGAGCCCTCTTGCCATCAGTTTGAAGCAGAAGCCTGAAGAAATTGCTTGTTTTCTCCAGTTCTACCAGTCTAATAAAAAACTAATTTAAAAAAATAACTGCTCTTGAAGAAACCACCTTCGCTTCTATGCTGAGACCGCAACGAGTACCAGCAGCACCACATCTGACCTTCCCCTGCGCCCGTCAGCATCACGGGCATTGCCGGCGCTGCGGCAGGCGAGCGGCACCGCAAGCGAGCTCCCTGGAAGGCAGCCAGCAGCCAGCAGAGACCTGTCCAAGTCATCGGGATGGATACACAGATAAACCAGGTCAGCTAAGTGTTTCCATCCAAGCCAGACAGTGACTAAGAGACGGCATTAATTTGTTACTCAGCCGAAGTTAAACTTTTCAGACCCAGAAGAGCCAAATGGTTGTTCCAAGTGAATAAATACTGCAGGATGCATTCCTTCGCCCTGTCCCAGGAATACCCGGGGATTCATGATTTCAGGATGGAGCTGACAGCTCTTTCATATATCACAAAGAATAACAAACTAACCTTTCTGTTTTTCTTTTCACTCCCCAAATGCTATTTACTGGTCGCAAGAAGACACACGTCATGCTCACGCAGTGCTCCGGGGAGGTGGAGAGCTGTACAAGCTCCACATGCTGTTATTGCAGCAGATCAAATGAACACAGAAAACAAAAATTTGTTTTATTGGCATTACTGCTGTCAGCACAGAGACTAAAAGAGCATGCACGAGGGAGCATCCACCTTCCACCCCTTTCTGAATTTAATGTAATGACATCTGTGAGCTTTACCCAGAGATGTGAGACCAAGAAACAAAAATGGATGAACCATTCAGTGCCTGGAAGCTCTTCCAAATTTCTCTGAAATTTGATATACTGCTCAAATACCCACGACTCTCACACATTCCCCATGTGCCGCAGGAACAAGGCAGCATCTCCATGCCCAGGGTGCAAGGACCAGCACGCCCAGGTGATGGGGCAGCAGCCTGACGCCTTGCTGCAGAGCCCAGTGACCCCAACACCCACACAGAAGGTGGGGGATATCACCAGCAGCTATCACAGCAACAGCCTTTTTATTTATTTTCTCCTTTTTGGGCCTCCAGAAAATGGCATTTTCAAGGACCAGACTCAGACCCAGGCAGGACTCATGTACAACACCGCATAAGGTGCCAAGAAATCCCAAGATGGTGGCAGCTGTGCCAAGCAAATGTGGGGGGAGGTGTCCCCAGCCCCCTCTGGAGCCACAGCCCTCCAGCCCCTGGGCTGAGGCTGAAGAGCCTGGGGCACCATGAGGTCCCCTGGGTGTCCCAAACCACTGCCACACATCTGCTACCTGCAGGCAGAGGAGATTTCACCTTGTCAACCTGGAAAAATGCTGCACAGCAGAGTTCTAAACAAACATACTGCCACAGATTGCATCCAATTTCATCTGAAACACCAGTTTCAGGAAACTAAAAGCAAAACTTATGTCTAAGACGTGATACAGCCTTGGTAAATCCTTGCAAAGAACACAGACGATGTAATACCCGCATCTTATTTTATAAAAAATATAACACCTTTTCTCAGACCCGAGGCTCTGCAGAGCCTCTCAGCTCCAGCATCCCTCTTTTGCAAAACTTCAAAATAAGCTACACCGAGGTGCCATGCCACAGAGCTAGAAATCAAACTCCCCTCCACCGCCCAGCACAAGACCCAGTAAACCTTGCTGCTGCCTGGCCCCTTTGGAAACCCCCTCCCGGTCCCCTCTCCTCCATTACTTGGGACGTGTGGACCAGTTTTAATGCATAATCAAACAAGCTTAAGAAATCCCTTTGGGACAGTGGGGTGATAGAAGTGCCCAGAGAAGCCCTAGTCCCTGTTCAGAGGACTTTCATGGCCACGTGCTGTCTCTTGAGGGACAGCGTGGTGATGGTCCTTGTGCCCCCATGGATGTGGAGCCCAGGGATAAAGGTGATAGTGATAACTCCACCCGGAGTCTGGCAAAACTCCTGCCAACTTCAGCTGAGCCGGGCTGCTGCAAGGCAGGGCAGCCAAGCCCGGCACCTGCACGCAAGGTGACAAGCGCATAAAAAAGCAACTCTTACATTCACGCAGGGCATCCTCCTGTGGTATGTGATGCATACTGGAAGGACTGTGCCGAAATGCAGCAGCCGCTCAGGTGGCGGGTGACACATGCTGCATGCAAAATGCACATCTCTAAAAGCTGCTGGAGCTTTTAGGGCTGGGCAGGGCTCTGCCACTCCTCTGCCTGCCACCCACAGTCCTTCCTTGTCACACCTACTCTCTGGTCCCCACCCTGCGGCTCCTGCCCGTGTCCTCACACTCACCCCATCCCACCAGCTCCTGCCCACCTCCGGATCAGTGGGCACAGGGAAGCCTTCAAAACGGGGATTATGTATTGGGCCAAACCAATAGCCTGCTTAGCAAGTGGCTGCTTGGAGCAGGGCGCCACGACAGTTCAGGGCCAGCTGCCACAATGCCCACTGGAGCAGTCCCACCTCTGGTGTGGTCCCACCTCTGGCGCAGTCCCACCTCCGTCACATCCTCCCGCACACGGGGGTCTGGGCACCAGTTGCCTCTGCACCGCACAGCCTAGCAGCCCCCCAGGCTGTTCGCTGAGCCCATTTACCCTCCTGGCCTTCATCACAGCCAGATCCACAGAGTCTTCATGAACCACGTAAAAAAACTAGCTGCCTTGGATTCGTTTTAGCTTTTTCCCAGCTAATCTCTTTGGTACCCCCTAGTTCTGGTATTAAATCACTTACCATCTCCGTAATGCTCACGGCCCCTGCTTCTTCCTTCTCCTCTCCCTCTTCTTCCTTCTCCTCTTCCTTCTCCCCTCCCTCCCTGGGCGGCTGGGCTTTCCCTGCCGGGAGGGCAGCACCCTGTCCTGAGGTTCCCATCAAGCCGCCCGCGGCCTCTCCCTGCAATTACAGGCCTCCACAGCTGTCCCAGGGTAAGCAATAATGACAAACCTGGAGGCAACTTCCATGGAAATATCTCTGTTCAGAGGCAGGTTTATCTGCCCCAGCTTCCTCCTGCCTGGAGAAGAGCATCCCACACACACCGGCAGCACGGCAATCCAAAACAACCAGGTAGAGAGCAGCAAAATGACCTCAACATGTCCCTAGAGAACAAGGGTACGGGTATTCCCCCAGGACCCTGCATCACCCCGGTGGCCCCAGTCTCCAGCTCCGTCAGCTCCTTCCTAGCCAGGGCAGGTCTGCAGGGCTGGGGTGCCCCCCCCAAAAGCAACGTAATGGCTGGAAACAGCCCAGGGCTTGCGCGAGCCCTGCATTTGCAAAGATGAAGTGATCCTTTAATGCTACATCCAAACGGTTGCCGGTGGGTTTATCTAACCCCCAGGACAATATTTGGCAGGCACACTCATGCTGTCCAGCAGTGGCAAGATGTGGGTGCACCAGGAGGGGCAGTGCAGGGCACAGACCCAAACGGTGCCTACAGGAGAAGCCTTGTAGACCTGAGCTCAGTATACGGCCGCATCCCAAAGAGGCACAGTCCAGGGGGCTGATGGCAGTGAGGGACATGTTTGAAGCCAGCGGGGACACCAGTACCATGGCACTTGCTCCACCTCTCACCTCTCCAGTTCAATCACTGCCAAAGCCCAGAAACCGTGTCCAAAGGGCAAAGCTGGGAATTCATAGCTGCAGCGGCAAGGAAAACCACAGTCGCGACAGAAACTGCTTTTATAAGGTATGACAAGTTTACAGCTCCTCTCCCCACAAATTTCTCCATGTTCCACAAGCAATAAATGACCTTTTTACCTTGTTGTCCCGGTCCCACAGGGGCTAACGAACTCAACAGCCCTCCCCTTGCCTTAACCCCACTGCGACTCCCAGTCCTGCCCAGCAGCACCAGCCCTGCCAGATTAACACTGGGTGCGAACTCACCACAACCACCCTCTGCTCTGTCGGCAGCCTCCAACCTAAGGAAGGGTTTGTGCCCTAAACAGAGTCCCATGTTTCCCAGCTCCCACCATCGGTCCCATGAATGCCCTCACAAATCACCCACTGAGCAGGGTGGCCAGTAACCCCAGTCCGGCCCATCCGCTTGGAGGCAGCAGCAGCACCGCTGCGAGGAGTTACCCAGGTCCCTCGCTGCTGTCCTGGCCATTTATGTTAGGGACACAAGGCAGACAGGCTCCAGGCACCTCAGGGAGGGTGCGGGAGCCTCTGGTCTAGCACAAACTTGTGGCAAGTGAAAAGCACCCAAATATCGCTGACCACAGCTGTCCAGCAAGCACCATCCAGCGATGGAGAGGACCGCCTCAAAATAAATACCCGCATACAACTTCGTGCAGGGTGACAAGATGAAAGCCAGAGGAAGAACCAACTGAACTCCCCCTGTACTCAGCACTGGTGAGGCCCTACCTCAAATACTGGGTTCAATTTTGGGCCCCTCACAACAAGAAGGACATTGAGGTGCTGGAGCGTGTCCAGAGAAGGGCAGTGAAGCTGATGAGGGGTCTGGAGCACAAGTCTTCTGAGGAGCAGCTGAGGGAACTGGGGTTGTTCAGCCTGGAGAAAAGGAGGTTGAGGGGAGACCTTATCGCTCCCTACAACTCCCTGAAAGGACATTGTAGCAAGGTGGGGGGTGGTCTCTTCTCCCAAGTAACAGGACATAGGACAAGATCAAATGGCCTCAAGTTGCGCCAGGAGAGGTTTAGATTGGATATTAGGAAAAATTTCTTAGCCGAAAGGGTTATCAAGCATTGGACCAGGCTGTCCAGGGAAGTGGTGGAATTGTCATCCCTGGAGGTATTTAAAAGACGGGCAGACGTGGTGCTGAGGGACATGGTTTAGTGGTGGTTTTGGCAGTGTTAGGTAGATGGTTGGACTCAATGATCTGAAAGGTCCCTTCCAATCTTGAGGATTCTATGGTTCTGTGAATTGAGATAAACAGGCTCCTGCATCCACACCCCATTTCACCCCAGCAACAGCCAAAACCTTAGTAGGAGGTTGTATTAAAGCCTCTGATCTTTGCTGGGGCTTCATCACTGGGCACTGCGTATTCACATGTTAAGGGACAGTCACTGTGCGAAACCAATTTTAACTCAAATAACATTAAAAAGATACTCCAGGGATTAAATGACCTGGCAAGCCACAGGCATAGCCAAGGATGGCAAACTAAAAGTCTGTCTCGCAACAGTGGCATGATCACACAGCCCTCCTGGCACTCATACCACGTGCCTCAGCTTACCCGCTCCGTACGGGCAGGTATGGCAATACCCAGCTCCTACAGGGCCCTGGTAGGTCATATATATAAATATATAAATAGATATATGACCTGGTCATATATATACATATATACACATATTTACATATATCACCAGGTCATATCTATACATAGATACACATAAGCACACATATATATAAATATGTGTGTGTGTGTGTTTGTGTGTATGTTTGTATATTTTGTTTAAAAGCACGGTTTCTAGGACTGCTCCCATGGGAAGCACAGGACCTTGCTGCTGTGGCCGGGATGCACCAGCAGCAGGAGGAAGGCAAGCCATGCTTTCAGCAGCCCCGGGGAGCTCTGCCTGCAATCAGACAGCACTTAAGCTGTTGCGACGGAAGAAATTAAAGAAATAAATCGTATTTTGTTCATGCTCAGTAAACACTCGCTAGAGAGTCATGATGAAAACTTGCATACGCTTTTCCCCATGCCTGGGCAAGAGACAGCAGTGCTGGCTATCACAGGCTGGTCCCAGGGTGGCACAGGAGCCCTGGGCTGGCACAGGGATGTGGGTGCTCATGAGGGGAGCGGGACAAACACTGCCAGGGCAGGAGGGGTGAAGACAGGGATGTCAGAGCACAAGGAGGCTTGGCTGGGGATGTGGGGACAGAGGGCTTGACAGCGTAAAGCAAAAGAATTGCTGTGCAAAAAAACCTGAGCTTGTGGAGGAGAGGGGAGGGGCAGCCTGAGCTCTGCTGCCAGCACAGAGACATGCAGCAGAAAACATCCACTGCAGACTGGACCCTGCCCAACTGTTGCTGCCTTGCAGCCATGCCCACAGTCATGGGTCACCCATTGCCCTGCCCACCCCCTGCCCTTCGGAGCCAGCCGGCCAGGAGCATCCCAGCACCTTGGGATCCCTGGCAGCAGCAGAGTGGGCCTGGCCGCCTGCTACAAAAATGAATTGGGAAAGCCAGTTTTGGGGCAAAAGGGCCCTCTTTGAAGAGGAGGGAAGAAGAAGAAATTCAAGAAAAAAGAAATGGGGAAGAAAAAGCTGCTGTGTAAGAGATGCAGGAAGGAAAAATTAAAAAAAAAAAAAAAATGTTGAAAAGAAATCTCTGGGGAATTGTGGAGGAGAAGAAAGAGCGTAGACACGCCAGGCGAGCCAGAGAGAGAGCCAGAGAGCAGGAAGCGCCTAACTAGGATGGAGACAGAGATACTACAAAATCACAGTGACATCATGCTGGAGTTGCAGCGGTTTCCAAAACAACTCCAAACTCCAGCACCCGGAGAGGGAGCGAGGAGCGCGGGAGAAGTGGAAATGAGCTGGGGCTCTGCACTCAGAGGGAGCTGAAACAGAAGCTTAACGAGTCTGCAGAGCTCAGCCTGCTCCCTTTCGGTTTGCATTGGTGGGACGGGCTCTGGAGAGACGGCAGACACGGAAACAGAGGTTATTGTAGAGCCAGGCAGCATCAGAAAGGAAATTCCCAAGGGTGTTTTCCGAATTGACACGTACAATGAAGTTACAGTCCCCAAAGCCCCTTTCTGCAAGAAGGTAAGTGCTGGATGCTCCCAAGAAGCAGAGCCAAGGAGTGAGCAACAACAGAGACGGAGACGCAGAGGAAATAAATCTGCAATAAATGGAAACCACACAGAGAGTTGTCCTGATGGCAGCAGTGCTGCTCTGTCCCAGCCTGTTCGGATTAGAGGGTTTTATGGCTGAGTTGGCTGGGGGTGGAGGACACGTGGGGAGGTCTGCCAAGGTGGCTGGGTAGACTCAGGGCTGTTTGCGGAGAGTAGAGAACAAAACGAGAAGATGATGGAGTGAACCCCCGCAGGATCGGGCTGTGATGCCCCTCACCCCGGGTTTGCGATGCGAAGCTGCCTCTGGATGAGGGAGGGTGACTCAACAGCCAGGGTGACTTGGAACAAGGAAATTTCTTGGCTGTATGGACAACCTGGTGACCAAGCAGCTCCTTGCCCATGGAAGGGAATCAACTTGCCCTCATTTCAGGCAGGGAGAGGCTGGCATAGACCTCTGCATCCTCCCAGGGTCTGCACAGGACCCTGACATCAAGGACAAACACTACAACCTCCGGGAAGTCCTTCTGGAAGAGATTTCTCTGCCATAGCAGTCCCAGTCAGATGAGAGAAACTTGTCTTGATACCTTCATCTGCATCTCCCCTCGCAATGCTGCCAAAGGTCAGGGAGATGCCAAACCCCCAGGACTGACATCACCAATGCTCCTCAGGAGCCACAGTTCAAGTGCCCCATGGCACAAGGACCCCTTGGGTGAGGCTGGCCCAGGCAGGCATGGTGAGGTGCCCACCCTCACCACCACGATTCAGCTCAGACTGGGAGCTGGTCAACCTCAACCCTCCTGCTACAGCCATCCCCACAGCACCCACAACGTCCCCATCCTTCTGATGGCACCGAAGGCAGCTGGGATCCCTGGAGCGGCAGCTCCTGGCCCAACACAGGTGGCATCGAGTTATTTTCAACATGCATCCCCTGAGACCAGAACAAATGCAGCCTGGGCAGCTCCATCCAAGCTAACCAGGACTTCACAAACTGCTCTCCCACCATTCCTCTTACTGCTCTTTATGCCTGCAAGTTTGGGGAAGCTTTGGCTTTTCCTGTCTCCACAATCCCAGATGTGGTTCTAGAGACTCACTGGGCTCCTTCACTACCTGCCTGGTCACAGCCAAGCCCAAGGCAGCAGCCTGAGTGCTCCCCCACCTTTGCTCTCACGGCTTTACCTACTGCAAAGCTGGAGGCCAGCTGCTTTAATGGGCCCGTCGCTGCCATTAATTGGCAAAGCTGTAATTGGGACTGTCCTGAGGCTGGGGCTGATCCCAGGGGTCCGGAACGCTGCAACAATCCAGGTCTGGACTCTGCCAGGACATAAGGCTGCCAGGCAGTTTTTGGCCACTCTGTAAGCACTGCTGCACACGTGATGAACCTTCTTGGGCTCAGTTCTGTCCTACTGCTCCTATAGCTTCTGCCAAGCAAAGAAGCATGCAGGTAATGTAGGCACAAGTGCTGGTCAAGAAGATGGGTATCAGGACATACCTGCAGGCTGGTGGGCAGGTCCAGGGATGGGGAAAGGGTCTCCCGGCCTTATGCTGCATGCCAAGAAAGATGTGTGGGGCAAGCTAGCTGAACTGGCTCTCTGTGCCTCCAAACCTGTGAGTAGCAGGTCAGCATACACTGCATATAGCTGGTTTGGCCATGAGCCCAGCTGGTAAACTTCACCCCCATGCCCAGGAGAATCCTTGGGAAGGCAGTATGACCCCCAAGCCAGCATCAGAAAGGATCACTAGGACCACAGCTATGCAGGATCCAGCAGGAGATGCAATACGTGCCGGCACGGAGATGTTCCCTCCGCACACACTGGGTGGCTCAGAGCTGGCAACACCCAGGGAGCAGGGTGGCCACCAGCAGAAGTCCCTACCTGTCAGCCTCCCTGCAGCCCCCTTCCTGGCTCTCCGTTTAAAACTCACCACGGCTGCTTTCCTGCCTGGGGGCGAGGAGAGCCTGACTCATGCACTAGAAGAAATTAATAAGCGAGCAGAGAAGATGGGCTCATCCCATCCACCAGGCAGCATGAATCACTGCTTCTCCTGACTGTCTCATATATTGTTCCAGCACTGAGTCAGTACCGCTGTGCAGGTTAACAAGGGGAGAAATTAAAAGTTATGGTCTATGAAATGCAGAAGCACTGAGAAATGAAAAAAGAAGAGCTACTGTAAGAAAGCTAATAGGACTACCCACAGAGTCCCAGAAAACAATTGCTCTGTGCTCCAGCTTTCCCTTCACAGACGTGCTCCCCACCAGAAATCAAACCCTCAAACCTCCATCACAGGCAGGCTCACTGCCTGCAGCATGGGCAACGCGCTTTGCAGCATCAGTTTTCTTTCTTTTTAAAAGCTGCCACCTCTGTATTTATCATTTTAAACGTACAACCTTAATTGGATGACGTGGTCTGGTTGTACCTTCCACCCCAGCTGGGCCACACATGCTGCACACACACAAGCCCATGCCTTCCCTGCTGCCCCTGAATTCACAGCCCTGGTCTATCACTTCCTCCAAAAGTACAAAATGGGATTTCGAAAGCTGAGGAGGAGGAAAACAGTCACTCCCAGAGCAAGTTCTGTCTCAGGGCAGGGGACCATCCCCCTTGTCAAAGGCCAAAACCTCCAGCTCCTCCCCAGCAGCCAAGCAGTCAGGTTGCTCCATCTCTCCGCAGTAAGGAGAAAGCCCTGCCTGCTCTTCCCAAGCATGTCAGCCCCCATTTCCCACCCCAAAATGACTCCTGCCACCTAGTAATGCATCACCAATGCAAACAGCAACTACACATTAGGCCTTGCAAAATAAATCATACTTCACCTCAAAATAAATCAAAAGGCTCCTGCACTCAAACTGCTGCAGCAACCTGCTTTTTAAGGTTGGGATGGAGCATCTCAATTCCTCTTAGGGTCCACCATCTACATGCTTTGCAACCTGGAAAGTACTTAGCTGATACGCAAGGCAAGGCTACAGAAACTTGGAGAAACGGGGGACCAGAACCTGACTTTGTGGAGCAGAAAGATGAGAAACAGCTTGGGAAATGGGGTCAGCTGCTGGTCTGTCCTTAAACATGAACATGAATGTACCCTAGAAACATCTGCTGTGCCCTAAGCAACTCTTTCTGATCACATCATCCACAAATGAGTCTCATTCTCCTCTGAGACCAGCTAATGAACTGGCTTTGAAGATACTGTGTAGTAGCAAGTTCTGCAGGTTAATGTCTCCTGTATAAGAAAGTATTTCCCCACAGCAGTGCTTCAGCTCCTCCCTTGCAGTCCTGTGTAATGTATTTCTGCCCGAGAGAAAGACCAAGAAGCTCTCAAAAGACACTCTGTGACTCACGGCGTCATCCCACAACCATCAACCCCGCCGTGCCGAGACTCCAGTGCAGCTCTGCCAGCCCCCTGCATCCCCGATGGATGGTCGCAGCCACCTCTGCTCAGCCCCCAGTGCTGCCAGCATCCCCACTTCGTCACCCTGCGCCCCGCTCCCGGCTGAGCACAGTGGTGGTGGTGGTGGCTCTGGGCAGGTCTAAACACGAACACGATGTGAAACCTACTTGTCCATCATCCAACCCAGTGTCATCCAATCTTCAACGACCCTAGAAAAAGGTAATCTCAATGAACCATCAACTCAAAACAAAACAAAAAACGCTCAAAAAACCAGCAAGCACCAGGTTACCCCCATTTTCTCCTACAAGGATCTAATTCAGCTCTAATAGGACAGCTATTATTATATATTAAATGAATGGCAATTGATTATTAAGAGCGTATTCATTGAAACTGGGTAGATGGGTAATAAGATACCTGCCTATTACATAGCTGTGAAACCACACTGAATATGCTTCTAATGACCAACTGGTATTTACTTAACATTCAATATCCATCACTAAGAAAGGTCTCTCTAGATTTAATAAGCCTCTGTTATTTTATGTTTAATTAAATACCAGCCACTATTAAAAACATATTTAACTGAGGTTGAAACCAGTAAAAACTGTATCTTATAACACAGCTGCTAAACCTCAAATATCTTCTTAATGATTAATTGGGCTTTAGCACATGATTGCTGTCCTACTGAGAGCGGATGGAAACCGGAAGCTCAATGATTTGGGGACCAAAGTGCTTTGCTTCTGCAAACAATTCTGCTGGTTAAATAGTTTGACTAATAAAAATAAAACAGAGCAGTTGGAGCCTCCTACATAACCCAACTTTGGAAAATTCTGTATACAGCACAGCCGCTTCCACAACGCCTGCCGGACAGTGCCAGGCAGCTTACCCGGCTGTGCAGGGGAGCCGGGACCACTGCCCTCCTGTGCTCATAGATCTAGCCACCAAGGGTGCATTCCTGCAGGCCAGGACATCACCAGGACCAGGTTGGCTCTGCTCCAGCTTCAACACAGAAGCTCTGGAGTGGTGGGCTGGGTGACTTCTGATGGGATAATTCCAGTTGGGATTGTGAATGGCTTCCTATCTGTGTGGGCTGGTCAGCTGGTGCGGTTCAGTGGTTCATCGCACATACCAGCTTCTTCAGTGGAAACCAACGGTGTCTAGAAGAAGCTGGAGACAGATTTGTCATGATGGTCCAAAACATTGATGTCAACAACCAAGAGACATTTTCAGGTTAAGGGACCAATCAGTTCCCAAAGTCAAGCAGCCCAGAAGTACAAATCCTGCAAGAGCAGCAGACTAAGGATGGATGTTTCTGGCACTGCTCCGCACAAGCACCCTCTGTGCCCTCCATGACAGGCAAAATGGAAGTTGCCCAGCCCTAGAAACCTATAGCTGAGTGCCGAGAGTACCACGCACCACACGTCATCTTCATCGCTGGGCATGGGGACAGCTGAAGGAAGAAAAGAACCTCTTGGCAGGGGGGAAATAAGCTTGAATAGGGAGCAGGGAGAAGTCCAAAGCATGTCAGTACTTGGGAAAAAGCCATTCCACCTCAGTGACCTCTTGCAAGAGGATTTGCTTTTTATTGGTTTTGTTTTGAAAGCCCTTGAAAGCAAAATCCGATACTAGCAAAGTATTAAATATAGCAGCACATACCCACACAGATTGCACAAGAAAACAATTTAAAAATAGAAACGGTGAGAATGACTATGAATGCAGAGACAAATATCAAGAGAGGAAATCCAGAGGGTCCTTTCCTTCTATTGTTCCTCTCCTAACCTTCGGCACACTGGTAAAATTGGGGTTAGACAGTGGGCTGCACGCTCCAATCCTGGCAAATGAGTCAAGGGTCTGGAACGTGCTCTCAGCGCTGGGCAAACCCAATGGCAACCATGTTATGAGCTCATCCGCTTCACTCGGAGGAACCTTGGCGTGTTAAACCTTGGTTTTGTGGTCCTTTAACGAGATGCACTGAGGAAGTGTCACAACAGAGCTGTTCACCCCAGCTGGGCAGCTGGATGGGGTTGGAGACAACCAAAGCTCTACCCCAAAGCCATGTCCTAAGAGTGAATCATCATCCTGCCATGAATGACATACCAAAGAGATAAGAAAATATTCCCAGTGTCTGACAAGGCACCATGCTATGCATGAGGGGGCGGTTCTAAGCATCCACACTGAGCAGGTATCTTTGGAAGAAAACCTCTACATTATCCAGTGTTTTGGTAAACAAAAGAGACCTTGGGAGTCCAAGCAGCTTAACCAGAGGGAAGTGTTTCAAAGATGACCTGGGCGGTTGCCTCTCTGCCTTGTGGGAAGGCTAGTTAGAGGCTGCCTCCACAGATGCTCCAAGGAGAGGACATGAATGAGAAGGATCTCTTGGGAGGACACTAGTGGAATAATCACATCACCAAAGAACGTTTCTCACCTCCCAAATCTGAGCACCAGGAGAAAAGACCAGTTGGTCTTTATTTCCTTCTCCAAGCGCTGCTGTGTATGTATATGTATATATACAAATACACAAACTACCTACTTACCCTTCACAACATCCCTCCCATGAACTAGCCACACCACAATGATAAACAGTCCATAGCAGATACCATCTGAGTTGCTTCAAAGCCATACAGCTGATTAAGTAAATAGCAGAGGTGTCTGAGGAATATGGTGATTAGGGATGTCTCGATCTCCACGTCAGCCTCCTTGGAGACCTTGCTGGAATATTGACTACTACCCCACAATGCCATGAAAGGAGCTCAACACTTTATCTGTCCTGTCTCATTCAGGAGAAGTCAGTGGATGTGAAGAATCAGAAGGAGGCCTCTAGAGATGCCTCCCTCGTCCAGTGGAGGAGAGACAACTGCTCCCTACACATTCATCTCAACTGGACTGTGATGGACTTTTTCCCCTTGTGTTCAGTCAGGAACATTTCCTCACCTTAAAGTAATTTAATCTCACTTTTGACTGACTCTTCATAAGGATGAAGGAGCACCTTTTCCACCAACAGAAATATGGTCCCATGCACATCTTCAGCTGAGGCTCCAGGCCATGTCCTGTTGAGTTCAAGCGTTGCCAGGAGAACACTACACAACTGAACATGTGAAAAGGGCCCAGGCGGGCATGATAGACATCAGGATTAGGAAACGGAGATGGGATGAAGCAACCCTTACAGAGATCCCTTTGCAAGTTTACTTCCATTACAGCAAGTACAGTCCTTGGCCCAAAGCTGAGGTGAGGCCAGCCAAGCGCTCTGCGGAGGAAGACAACTAAAACACACACAGGGCTCATGACAGCCAAATTCCACATCCATTTCTGCTGCAGATTTCTTATATCACTTGAGACATATTGCCAGGCACAGGCTTGACACCTTCCTTTCCATGTCTGCAACGGAGGCATCTGCTCCAGCCAATGGCAAGACAGGGATATCTCCAAAGACACCATTCCTCTCCTCTGTTTTACACACCCATTCACATGAGCCAATGACACTCTGGTGATGCCCATTTCTCTCCATCATCTAATGAAGGAAGTCCAGACACCCAGACCAGACACGTACATCTTCATCGCCATGTCTCTATTTGTACAGACAAATCCAGCCCCTCATGTTTCCATGCCTCAGTTTCCTCCGCTGTAAAAGAAAACAGACTGTGAATGACATCCCAACCCAACCACAGCAACATAGCAAGGCTTAATTCATTACAGCCTGCAAACCGCTTTGAGATCCTCCACTGCTATATAAATCCAGTGCTGATATTTGTTTAACCCTGCCGCGCAGACGGAGGCAGGCACCCAAAGCCACAGAGCCGCTGGTTTCTTGTAGCCGGCCTGGCCCCACAAGGGACAGATGGATCGGTTGCTGCAAAACAACTTCCTTCTTTCTTTTTGCTGGAGTTAACTGGGGTTTAGACTGGGATTTCGGTTACGTTTTGTGGCCAGCCCTTCTGGAGACAACCACCCGCCTGATGCTAGAGGAGTACAAGATGTCTAAAACTGTGGGCAGTTGTGTTTATTTGGATTCCAATCTTCCCATCATTCAAAATCTTGGGAAAATGAATATAGGTTGCTGGGATGAAACTTTTGTTTTGGAAATAAGTTTTAGACTGGGGGCAACTGGTTGTCCAGCCAACCAGCCAGGAGGTTGGGCTCCCTCCTGCCCTCAGTTTGGCTTTTCTACACCTCCCCATCAGAGCAGAAGTTTGCAAGGACAACAGCAACGTGCGTGGCCTCCAAGATATTTGGGGACTTGCAGGCCAAGCGAAGCACACAGGCACCCATGGAGCCTGCCCTCCGCCAAAACCTGACACCGCTCTGGAATGTAGAAAATTGCAAATGATACTTTAATTCCACAGTCACTCAACAGTAGCTCCAGCCATGGGAAATACTGGGAAAGATACATGCTTGGGAGCACTTACACGGAGTATGTCCAGCCCCAGCCTAATCCACCGGGCTGGAAACCACGCTATCTTTATCAGAACTTCCAGCCCCATCAAGTCATCCCCACCTGCCTGCCCTTGAATCAGCAAGAAACACTGAGAGGCATGAGCCAGCTCCAGAGCTGCAGGTCAGCTTATGCCACCTCTCTGCCGGAGCTGACATAAAGCAATGCCAGCAGACAGGGCAGCTGCCTGCAGTGTCATCCTGTCACACTACATCTCCATGACTGCATAGCCCTTTTCTCCAGCCTGGGCACTCCAAATCTCACCGTTGCCCTCTCCACCCAGAAAACTGTTGTGCTGAATGGTTTTGTCCAAATCCCCCTTCTCTCAGCAGGGAAAATCCCAAAGCACGTTCTGCAGCCCCTCCCAGCACTCGGCAGAGGTTGAGCCCTGGCCGCAGCGAGCCCCAGCTCCCAGTGCTAAGCCCTGCCGCCTCGCTGTCTCCCCGGCCGGCCGCCTCCAGCTGCCGCCCCATGTCTGGCACGCTGACGGTTGGCGTTGCGGGAGGCTGCATCCCCTGTTCCACCGTGGGGATGTGCTCAGTCACAGCATCTACAGAGCCTACAAAACCTGCAGGACCCACACCCTGGGTCCTCCGAGACCCCCAGGAGCTCATAGTGCTTTTAACCTGCTCTGCACATTAAGCCAGCCCCACAGGGGAACATGCCTGTCACCAACAGACCTGTAGGGTCCCTGCAGTGATGAAGAGTCAGAATAGACCCAACAAAACGAAACACAAGAGGATATGGTAAACTCAGAAGATCCACATCGGGAGCTCAGGAACTGCCACGGCTAGATTTATTACTAGGTGGGAGGATCTAAACTCCAAAAGAATTTGCAGATAAGATTTAACATTACTTAGTGCTCAGTCAAAAGCATTAGGAGAGGAGAGGCTCAGTACATCAGGATGAGGGCTGCTCTCGCGTTTCAGGAACTTCCTGATCCGGTTTCAGGTCTTCCTTCCTTCCTCTCAAGCTGTTCCCTCTGAAGTTGGTGGCTTTGGAAACCAAAGAATAACAGGATTCACTTCTCCGTTCTGAAAAGGGGCTTTCAGGTCCCTACTGTCATTCTCCAAAAGCTCTCAGAGACATCCAAGGGGCAGGGGGGGACAGGCATTCCCAGGGCAGATGCCACATCCCACAGCTCAGGAGACCTTCCTGGGACCCTGCCTGTGCTCCTGCTTCCCCCTGCCTGCTCACCTGCAACAGGGCAGCAGCAGACGAGGTCTTTTTCCCCTCTGCAAGACCCTATCCCCCTCTAGCAGCGCATTGTACAGGGGAAGAGCTGTCCCATAGTGTCCCTGGTGTCACTGGATGTGTCACAACCCGGAGGGCCAAGTATTGTGTACGAGACAGCCTGTACCTGCAACACAAGATCCCTCTCCATGTTGCAACCTACCTGGATGGACACACACTGTGCCTGTACATCAGGAGAAGGATTTGGTGCTTCTACTGCACTGGGTGGCACAGCTTCTGCGGCCCCAGGGATATGCCATTGGTGACCTGCACTGACCTACTTTTGTGCCACTGAAACAGCCCCTTGGCTGAAGTCTCTGCACTGCAAACACACAGGGCTCCTAACCAAGGAAAACTGCTGCTCCGCCTGCCCTGGTCCCCATCATCTTTGCATTTAGTACGCACTCTAGGAAACAGGTTTCTTGTTATGTCCTGTGCCAAAATACTGGTTTTTCAACAGAGAAGAGTCAGTGGGATAACTGAGACTCTGCATCAGCTGTCACTGATCCTACATGGACCTGATCCCCGAGCATTTGGTCTGCTGAGCTCTGCATCAAGAGGGATAACATACAAAGATGAAGTCCCCATCTGCTGTGATACCAGCACCCACATGTGCTATGTCCAAGGGTCCCAACTATTACAAGCTCTGGCAATGACCAGGGTGCCCAGCACAGGGTGCCCAAAAGCACATCTGTCAGCTCACTCCAGGACCCACTGACTCCCGGGTCGTTCTTCAGGAGGTTCAGATCCCACTTGCGTCCATTGGAGGAGAACATCTCCCTCCTCCCTGAAAGCTCCCCCCTGTAGCTTCAGTTTCCTTGGGAGGCTTTGCCTACAGGCAAATCCCTCAAAACCAAGTCTCAAAACGGTGCCCTGGCCATTTTAGGGAGTGGGTCACAGCAGATAGTGGGGAGAGGACTGGTCTCCCAGTGCCACCTGTACTGGTTTCTGTTCCCAGCAAGACCTCTGCCCTGTTTGGCACCTGGAGCCCTGCCTATGGGCTGCCGCTTCTTGGCAGAAATCCCTCTTGCCGTAGAGCTCCCGCAGGCCAGGGCTGGGCTTTACTTTGTGCTCTGTATTAGAGGGGTGAGGAGAGAGAAGCCCCTTCTGCCACCCAGCCAGAGCGTCACACTGTGCACTGGAAGAGGGTAACCCGAGCTGTGGTTTACCCGACATTCCTTGTGGCTCCAGCTCCCCAGCCAAAACAAAACCAACATTTTCCTTTTTTTTTTTTTTTTTTTTTTTTTTTTCCCCTCTTTCTTTTGGGCCAAAACGGGGGG
>VYXH01008049.1:152336-215213 GCA_013397275.1 Burhinus bistriatus
TTTTTTTTTTCATTCCCCCCCCTCCTTGAGGCCAAACAGGAGGAGGGGGTCCCCCACAGTACATAGCCGAAGTCATGCTGGCTGGAAACCAGCTAAACTCAGCCAGTTCCTGACACCATTCCCAGCTGCAGCCCCTGCAGCCCCCTCCCCGCAGCAGCACCCAGGTGAGCAGGGTCCGTGGGGTGACACTGTGGAGCTAGGGCACACAGCAAGCACGTAGGAACAGGCTGTCTGCTCCTGGCTCACGTAAATCGGTGCTGCTCTGAGCAGAGCTGGAGAAGCACCGCTGATTTACATCGGCGGGGAGCCAGGGCCTCCCTCTTTATAGGACTTTAGAAACTTCCCCAAGAACAGCAAGCAAGAGGAGAGATGATGCCACTCCAGCAATAACACCAGTTACGTTTGCGCTACCCAACGGACACATCAGTAGCTGTGGGGTTTTCCAAGGAACATGGAAAATTAACTGGAAGCCATCCCCAGCACGGTGTTCATGAGCACAGCAAATGGGCCCCAGGAAGAGAGGAGGAAATCACACCCCGAGGCTACAGAGTCTCGCTTGTGTCACCCAGATGAGCGCTGCTGCTGACATCTCCATCTGCCACCTACCAGCAGCCTCACAGCATTTGTACAAAGGCTCCCGCTATCAATACCATCCCACAGTGGGGCAGGTAGCCATGGGACGGGGTGTCAGGAGGGGGACACTGCTTCTCTGCTCTCACCAAACACCCAAACCCATTATCCCATGCCATCCCGCTATGCTGCAGGGCACACTGAAATGCAACTGGATAGGAGGAACTGGAAAGCAGTTGAGGTGAGGCCACAGCTTGAGTACTGTGTTCAGTTTTGGGCGCCACAGTATAGGAGGNCTCTAGCAGGCTCACTCTCCAAAACACAGGGTCAAGGGGACATGCTGAGCCCTGTCCCCAAGCCGGGGGGTGGGCAGCAGGGAGCAGCAAGGAGCCCCAGCCACCACGGACAGATGGGGTTGACGCTGGCTGCCTGACAGCCACCAAGCCTCTCCTCAACAGCGGTCCCAGTGCGGGAGCTGCGCTTTGCAAATCTCAAACAAATACAAGCTGGCTTGGGATGACACGTAGTTTGCTAAAGCAGAGCTCAAAAGCCAGAAGCCCATTTCAGAATCCACCGTTTCAAAGCACCAGCTTGGGCAGGGCGAAAGGGACAGTGCTGAGCTGAGTTCTCCCATGTGGAGCATGCACTGAGCAACACGGTCAGTGGGCACATCAGTGCCATTGTGCCAAGGAGCTCTGGGGGCAGCAGGAGGAGGAGGGCGAGCCCGGGGCCTTGTCACGGTGCTCCCAACACGGCAGGTCTTTGTCGGACTCACGCATGGTCTTTGTCGGACTCACGCATGGTGGGCAGCGTTATGAAACTCAACTTTCAGCACCCTAGGGGACACCCTGGCACCGTTGCTCTTCAGCTCAGCATGTGGGTACCCCCCCTCCCGCCTGGGTACCTGTTGCAAATGTTAAAGCTGAAATTCTCTGCCTGAATTAGAGGAGCACAGATTTAATGATTATAATGGCCCCTTTCCTTGGCATTAGTGCTTACAAATTTAGAAAACAACTGCTGCTTGCTGGTATCAGCCATTCCTCAGTGCTGCCGGAGAGTTGGCTCCATAGTGGGGAAGTCTCCATGATGGGGAAAAAACTACATGTAACACCAAGGAACTGCAAAGAGGGAACCGCAGTCCTGGTGAGCAGGAGATGTCAACAAGGACAGGGTGGGAGCACACACCAGTTCGACCTGGGAAGTGGTCCCAGCTAGGTAGGTACAGGTCAGAGGCAGAGGCACGTCCCAGGTGGGGGACATCCATTCTGGTAGTGTTAAAGGCTGCTCCACAGTCACCAGGACAAGGGGAAAAAAAACTAGAGATGTGCCAAATATCAACAGCAAGCAATGCCTTCCCATTTCATGTGATTGCATTGATAAACTCCTAGTTAATTCAACTGTTTTGTGGGAAAACCACTACCCTGCGGTCATCAGCCAGCCTAACAGCAGACGGGGAGGGACAAGGTGCCCGTCGTTCTCGCCCTTGTGGCTGGGGTGTGGGGAGCAATTTTAGGACGAGGGCAGGGTTTTTACCTTCCCCAGCCCTGGCCACGGGACCACAGCTGCAGCTTGGGGAAGGAGTTAACGCTTCCCCCAGTTTCTTACACTGTTATTCAATACATTATTGACGTTGAAAAGTCGTCACGTTACAAGCCAGCAGTCTACGAGTATTAAGAGGAAAATAGAGGCACAGAGAGAGAGACACACACCGCAGAGACGTGGGCCCCTCCGAGCTATGGTTACGTTACCGCACAGAAACTCCTTTCCCAGACTCGCTTTCCTCCCCCATTTGGTACAAAACCGACTCGTTCGTTATTTGCAGTTAATGCCCCAGTGAATCCCTAAATCCAGCTCACAGAAAGGATTACTGAAGGGGGAGGGATGGCAGCACCAGGGTTTTTTTCTCAGGCTTCAACAGTTCTGATGCTCTGTGGTGGAAATGAGGACTGGGATGGCGATGCTGGGGGCTGGAGCCCCTTCACGGCTGCCCCAAGGATGCTTTGCCGGACCTGTGTCCTCAGCCAGGGCTGCTGCAGCCAGACCCCCTGCAGCACCCTCCCCGCGGCACAGCACAGCCCAGCACTGTCTGTGGCAAGATGGAACCATTCACTACAGAGCACCAACATCAAAACCGTTCACAGGAACAGATTTATTCCCTATACCCTCCTCCAAAGCACACCTCACCCTCCACTCAGGGCCCTAAAATAGCACTTCTCTGGGGAGTTCAAATCCAGCAGCAGGAAAATAAAATAAAAAAAACCCCAATGCTGGAAAAGCAGGTGCCCACAAAGGGGTCTCATCCCTACAGCCAGCACCAAGGAGGGGAATGCCACAGCGTTACAGACCTCCATCTGCCACAAAGCATTTGCCTCCCATCAAAGCTCCATCAAGGGCTTCAGGCTCCACCAGCTACTCCAGCCTTGGACATCTCCACCCAGGCCAATCCTACAGGACCCCCAAACTGCAGCGTGTCCCCTTGCCTGCCCACAGCTGGTCAGCACAACCCCAGGGCAGGAGCAGCCCAAGCGAGCCAGGAAGGTCACAGGGCTCTTGCAATGGCAGGCAGGGGACAGAATCCTGCCTGTGGGCAGGGGAGGCCCGGCAGCACCTGCCCACCATGAGGTCCACCATGGGCAGAGTGGAGGAGGTGCAAGGCATGAGGCTGGACTCGGGAGAGGGAGCTCGCCAGGCACGCTTGCTCCCCGCTCATATTTTATTTCATCTCCTGATGGGTGAAATGTGTCCTTAATTTGTTCTAAAAGAAAAAGAGAGTGAGCTGCATTCTCACACCCATAACAAAGACAACACGCAAAGCCCTTTAAAAGCAGGCGCCACACATACTACGTGCTGCCTTTTTCTAATTAAAGATGTCTTTTCTAGTTAGCCAGGGCCACGCGCGAGCTCCAGGCGACGCTGCCTGTCGGGCGAGGGCCCCATGGGCTGCCTGCTCCTGCCCAGCGGCAGGCAGGGCTGGCAGGGCACCGCCTTGCCCAGGGCTTCGCTGGTCTTCATGCTCGGAGGCCAAGCACAGGCGAAGGAGCGCGTCCAAGCCCTTCCCAGACAATCCTTCCCCAGAGGGCTGTTTCTGGCTCAGCTAGCGTTTGAGAAAGAGGGGTGCATCTGGTTTTAATCTTACCCCTTGCGGTAGCTGTCACCATGGGTTTGCTGTCAGGGTAAAAGATGCCTTCACGCAGCCCTGTGCCAAAGTAGCAGACATGAAAACCTCAGGCTACAGCAAAACCCCCAATGTCCTGGGCTACCCCGGCCCCAGGGCTCTGCACCTCGGTCCAGCGAGCTGGGGAAGGGGCCATCACTCCTGCTCCATCACTCACGGAGTAGCCGGCTGACAGCAAGCACAGGAGCTGAGCGACATCTCATTAGGGAGCACGCGCCTTCATTTCAGCCAGCAGCACCAGCAAGACGGGGTACAGCCACCCCAGCTCTCCTGGGGACCCTGGCAGCAGCACCCATGGCAGGCAGGCTGCAGGCACCTTGCCAGTGCAGGCAGTGCAAACCCTCCCAGTGCCGGTCGCCTGCCCTGGCGCACGCTCGAGCTGTGGATCTGCGCTCCAGTCGCCTCTTCCCTTCCCCCAGAAAACACAGGGAACCACAAGAACCACAAAAATGCATCTTCTCCACACTGCAGAGCCTCTCTCTCTGAAGGGCACGCTGCGCTGCCGGAGGACCAGCCGCTCTGCTAACCCACGGCTCTAGCCGCCTGGAGAGCCGCCAGCTTTTAAAAGCAGCTGTCACATAAAAGCAAACAGTGAAAACCATTACATTTACAGCAGTTTATCTTCAATGCCGTCTCAGTTTTTGACGTTGCTCCATTCTGATTCAGTTAAATAGTTCCCTCCTTGCAGCTGGCGCGCTCGCCCCTCCTGTGTGTTCACGCCTGCTGGGAGGCTCCTCCTCCGAATTTGCAGCGCTGTGACGTCATGCTGCTTTGCCACAGTGACAGCAGTGAGGTCACAGGCTCACATGGAGGTCAGCCAACCTACCCCTTTCCCAAGAAAGGGAAGTGGGAGAGGAAGCGGGGAAAAGGGCAGAGGATGACGTGGAGATGTCACTAGAGGCTGGAGCAGACCAGAACAACAGGTTGTCCATGCAGGGACTTTACCTCACCCCAACCCCAGGCCATGTCACCACTCACCTCCAGGGACCTGCAAGGAAAGGGGCTGGAAGCATCCTTGGGAGCCAAATCAGCCTTCCCAGGCTGCATCTGGAAACACCAGCTACCACCAGCGCAGGAAAATCCCATCTTCTTGCTGTGTCCTGGGATGTCCCAACAGGCACAGCTCCTCCTGTGCCATGCCCGGCTGGAGGTGAGATGCTCCAGCATCCCCTGTGGTCCCACCAACTGTAATCTGTGTTACCGTGGAAGGATAACACACCTCCTCCCTGCAGGGAGCTTACAGACACACTGCTCTCGCTCCTCCATGTCCCCTCCATGGCACGGCAGGGATAGGGGGAAGCCAGGACAGGCAACGGACTCACGGCACTGCACAAGGACCCACCAGGCGTAGGTCCAAGTGGCAGAGTCCCTGTGTGACACAGGGAGGACTCTCACCCCGGGCAGGTGAATTCCACTCCCTCCTCCTTGCCCCCCAAGCCCTCTGGCTGTGCAGACTCCAGCCCCCTGCCTCTGCTCCCCACAGTGCAGCCAGAGTCTCCAGTGCCACGTTGGCAGCGCCAGTTCAGTGCCCTGAAGCATCCCCCACCCTTTCACAGGGCACAATGTCCCTCCCTGCCCCTTCAGCAGACACACAGCCAGGCTGGGGAAGAGAGTCCAGCTCCAAAATATCCCCAGCCCATGGGCCACATCCTGCTCCACACCAAGGGCCTGCACCAGGGAAGTCCTCATCACCATCCCTTTGACCAGCCAGGGTTTTGCCCTCCAAACAGGCCAACAACCCAAGGAAGTCCAGCAGCATGCCGGGAATTTCTCATAGCAAAGTTCAAACCCAGATAGGCTGAATCAGGAAAACAGACAAACGAGGCCACTAAAAGCCAATGGGCAAATACTTGAACAGGGGCTGAGACTTGGAAAAGGCTCTCAGGGATGTGCATCCTAGTAATCACAATAAAAAGCACAACACAGCAGTCATGTTCATGGGCCGGCATCCACCTCTCCCCCCATGCAGTCACTGGGTGATGAACCCTTCCCCCAGACTGTCACCCCCATGGCAAGCCCAGGGACGGTTGATTAGCTGTGAGGCAGCTCCTGGCTGGTCACAGCCTCCCGGCAAGTTTTGTAGAAAAGGGTTCCAAAGCTGTGATCCAATGTGCAAAAAAAGCCTCGGACCCGGCCAGTTCCTTTGCTTGAGTTGAGCAGCAGTCGCAGTGGGGTGTGAGAAGAGACATCCAAAAGCAGTTCCGTTCATCGTTCATTCAGCTCACAACATATTTAACATTACACAAACCAATAACGCACAAAATAAAGAGCAGAGCAACTCCAAGCAGCCTGACCAGCACACACAGTTGTGCCATGGGCCTTATGACATTTGGTATTTCCCTTAAAGCTCATGTTCCAGCACCCCTCCTACGCCATTTTTTTAAAAAAATAATTTTAAGTGTATTTTCTAGCCCTTTGATTGCAAATAATTGAAAACATGACACAAGAAGAGAAAAAGAGTCCCACACCATATATATTTTCCGATGCCTGATGCTTCTACATCAACATCATCCTATCTGAGGATGGAGAAGCAAAGGCACATGCCTGGCACACGCACGCTCTGTTGCCCACTGGAGTCAGGCAGGGTAAGGAAAAGTCACACCGCCCAGGTCCCTGTGTCCCAGTCCCCAGGAGCTTTGCCCCAGATTTTGGTGGGTACAGTACCAAGCCGTCTGCATCGGAGAACGGTGCTGGCAACTCTGACGGAAAACCTGAGCCAAGGCAGCACCTGCCCCGGGAGCTGCCATCATGCTGTGGCAAAGCCAGCTGGAAGGAAGGAAGAGCTGGGGAGGGCACGAGGTGCCGCTAAAGCCGGCGCTGGGCTGCAGCCCTTGCCTCCTCTGACTGCTGAAGGACTCCCGTTTTTCCCTCAGCAGGGTTTGCTGCCTTGCCGGGCAGCCAGAAGAGTTTTATTGATGTCAAAAATGAACAGCGCAGCCCCAAAGCCTGGGAACAAGCCTCTCTGCGCTGTTGTCTTGGCTGAGCCCGCAGACACAGTGGCGTGGAGGTGCCAACTGCCCCCAGTCCCGCTTAATAAGGTGTTAACTCCCAGGCCTAATTGCGACCACTTAACATGTCAACACTCTTCACCTCTCTCCCGTTAAACAAGCAAAGTTTAGAACGGGCGTTGCTCGGCACATGCTTGTGTGTTTGATCCTAGGCTGTGTTTTCTTTCCATCTTCCTCCCCTCTATGGCTCTGGACACGTGTTGGAGCCCAGCTTACCCCTGTCTCCTCCGAGCTCCCTCCCTGACCAGAGCGCTTCACTGAGCATCTCCTTTCCAACCGGCCACGTTCCTCCCTCTCTCCACACACCCACACACACACAAAGGAGACTTCACTCACAGCATCCTAAAGTTGCACAGAAAAAAAATGAATGGCAGGAAATTAAAAAGGTTCATGTAACAACATTAACACAGCTGTAATGCACAGCTAGTGTGTGTATATATACATAAAACAACATGCCAGACAATCCCCTCACCAGAAAAGCACACTAATGCCTTTATCTAAATAGTAAGGGTTCAGCTGCTGGCAGCGCAGGCAGCACGCACACATTTGCCATGATTACAGGTGTATCCTTCCAGTTTTCATCAGGAGATTTTTCTGAAGTGCCATTACCACGTTTTCTATCTACTCGTATCGCTCCATCTTTTGCTTTTCAAGGCATAGAAAATGAAAAAACAATAAAATCAGTCTCTCTGAGTTTAGTCCGCTGACCCATTTGACGTACACAGCTACCGCAACTTTTTTCTGACATTTCTGCTGTTATAAACATGTCTTGTTCACATCCTAACAAACCAGCAGCACAGAAACATTATTTGCATGCATTATTTTTCTTAGAAAAGGCTTGTTCTTAGAGCATCCAAAGCAGACTCAGACCAGCAACTCTTCCCCGTTGTACTGGGGTACAGTTCCTATCCCTGCAGAGGCAAGCGGGAGCAAGGGAACACACTCATGGCTCTCAGGGCTGGATGCGCGTGAGCCAGCACCAGCAATTCCACTTGCAGAGCACCTGTCCAGTAACACCCCTAGGGCTCACCCAACGCCTTCAATATTCTGGAAGGCAGAAAACTCACATAAACTCCATGCTAGCGAAACCTTCCTACAGTTTTCTTTCCAAGCACTCCCCTGCATGGTCCAAAGGGATGAGCTCATTCTTCCCTGCAGGTCTCAGAGACTCTTGGATTCAGGGTGGAAACTCATTTTGGGTCATCAGGCTTTTTCCTCACTCACCTCACTCCCTGACCTGGAATCAGGGAAATCTGAGCAGTGATATCTCCCCACCATCACCTCCATGGTCTCCCTGTTTGGCACCGGCTTTAAAGGTCACTTCAAAGCTGGCAGAGCAAGCCACTGCTCCAGAGGGTCATCTGCACTAGGAGGTGGGAGCAAATTCACTCCCTGAAGTTACAGGGCAGATGCTAGCACAGCCAAGAGCTTCCACGCAGACGCTTCCTCTCGAAACTGGAATGACTTTCAAAAGCGACTGGACAGACGCCGGCCACTTTGCTACTAACCTAAATGCACGTTGATGTACATGCATTGGTTTCACCCCTTTGGGAGATACACCCAAGCTCTCCCCAAGTGCTCCCGTGGAGCCAGCCAGCTGGCTGTAGACAGGGGGGCCACCATCCCAGCTGGCAAGGGAGCTGCAGGCTGGGACACAGCCCAGCCTGGTACCAGCCAAGAGCCTTTCCAGTAAATGGGCACCCACCCATTTTCTTCAAGTTATGGCCCTGCTGGTTCCCCTGCCCCTTCCTCACCAGGAAAGGAGCAGACTAAGCTGAGCTCTGAAGGGCATCCTTTGCCATGGGTGGCACAGCAACTGTGGACAGACATCCCAGAGCCTGGCAGACCCTCTCATGGGAGAGGTACAGATTACCTGACCCTCCAACTTATGGCCTAACAGGGCTGGTCCCATCTTTGACCTATTAGAGACTAAGTTATAAACAGATCACAGCCAAGCTTCCTTCCTCAGCTGTCCACTCTGAGGTCCTCCCGTGAGCTGAGAAAACAAAGATGAAGGGGCAGCAGGGAATTACCCTGCTCCAGTCCCTGCTTTTCTGCCTCGTGCCGAGCAGGACACTGTACCGGAGCAGAGTAAGGGCACTGATGAGTGCAGTGGCTCATCACCAGCCTGGTCCGTATGCCAGCAAGGGCACAGGAGCTCTCCTCCAAGCATCACAATGCAGAGATGACCTCAACCAAGCATCTACGAGCATCACAAATAAAGCTTAACTAGAAATGAAAAAGGGGAAGGAAAACCTGCTATGTGTTCAACTCCATGGGAGAGAGGAGGGAGGGTCTGGAGGAGATCAAGGAAGAGGAAAGGGCAAGGCAAGGTTTGGGAAAGTAGAAGCCAGACAGATGCGGGATTTCACTCCACTTTGCCAGCATCAGGAGCCATCACCCCGAGTGCTCAATGGGGTTGTGAACAGTGAAACCCGATCGGCTGTTAACCCAGGAATGCGTGGAAATGGCAACTGCGCATAACTCTGGGGAATCCACCACCGGTGCCCCCAGTACCCGGAATCGCACAAATAACCCGCGCGCTTCGCGCATGAGCTCATCCCAGGGATAATACCCTTGCAGAAGCCCAGCCGGCAGGAATTCGCCGCATGCTCAGCGGGCCGGGAGGGCAAGGGGAGACACCCTTCTCCTCCTGCTCCTTTCCCCTTCTCCTCCCACCACCATCCCACATTTCCCACAGATCATGCGTTGCACCCTGGGAGTGTGCACAGGTCCCAAAAGCCCAGTAAGTAATGCTCGGGCTCCCGCTCTCCCAATGGGCAGGACAGCCGGCAGCCTCCCTTTGCAGGGTTGCAGAGAGGTGCTGGGAAACCTGCTTGACCCCAAAAAACACTATGAAGTCAGGAGGAAAGGAAAGGAGGGGAGAAGCATCTGCACACCCACAGCCCTAGGACTGAACCTGCTTCTTTCTCTTCCTCCAGCGTGCTGGGAAAGGGGAACAGGAATGTCTTCTCTCTTTCACCCGTGTTCCAGCTGCTGGTGGTGCTTCATGCACCCAGTGGGACTGGGAGGGACTGTGCTCCAGCCCTGAGAGCACCTTAGACAGCATCAGGTGTTGTAGCACTCCTTGCAGCACCGCATCCATGCGGTTTCTCTCCTCCCCTCTGCTTTGCCCTCTCACTGTAGTCTGCCTCATGGAAAGAGACTGAAATCCATGGGGATCTCCTCTCCCTGGGAACCATCCTGCTCCCCAACACAACAGCTTCCTTCTCCCAAGCAGCCAATGATGCACGGAGGAGCCACAAATATTATTTGCTTATTCTGTTCTTCCCTCTCCTAACCAAACCAGACCCAGATCCTACTGTCTGCTGAAACCGATGGTAAAAATTCCATTGAGCAGGAGCAAGACTTGACCTATACTTGAGGGATCTCCAGGTGGTCCACGAAGCCAGCCCAACTCGCAGGTGACACATTCATTACCTCTCAAGCATTGACACCTCTTGCTGGTGGTGGCTCTTCTAGGGATCGGCTAAGACTAACAAGGGAAAGCCAAATAGGACCTGTCTGCCCTTTCCACACCTAGACATGCCCTCCCCAGCAAGCAGCTGTCCTACATCCATCTTCTGGTGTGAACCAAGGGAAACAAAGCCACCACAATGGGAGAGAGAGCTCAGACCTTCAAGGCCAGAATTCAAGCTACAGATATTGGGGACATGGGGCTGCTAGTGCCAAAAGGGCTCAGCAAACCCCGTGTCCATTGGGAAGAGGGGAGGTGGCAGAAGGCAGGGAGGTCGCAAGCATGAGATATGCCTACTGGGTTCGCCAGAGCAAAGGGTGATGGGGCCAGACCTGCTATGTCACCCTCCTCCAGACATCACACGCTCTGATGATGTGGAGTGGCATGTGGAATTCACTGCCCTGGGAGGTGAGACAGTTTCTGCCTCCCCATGCTCTTGTCCAACCGTACACGTGTTTCTCAAGCTCCTCAGCTGGATGATGGGACACATGGGCTGCATGTGCTGCCATGCAGGAGGAGGGCCTGAGGAAGAGGCATGGCACCTGGCATGAGGACTGCTGCCAACCAGGTAGCTCCAAAGGCCACCATCAGGTCAGGGGGACCAGATTCAGTCCCCCCCAACAGCACCCTGGTGGGCCCCAAGTGCTCAGCTGGGTCCTGCTGGGGCGAGTCCCCATTCCAGAACACAGAGTCTGGTACAGGTTGCCTTGCACACGGACAAAGCATTTATGCCCAAGGTCAGATAATCTTAGTTTTGGAAGCAATTCTAGGTTTTTTGAACTGCCTCCAGAGAAGAGGGATCTTCTACCTTTGAACTGAATGATCCAATCTTTCCGCAAGCGCTCCACCACTGAATCCCTCCCCTCTAGCGACTCAGCTCCGGAGCCTCTGGTGTCACTCACCCTGGAAATGCCAGGGCAGGAACAAAATGAGCCAGACCAAAAATAGCTTAGCCATGACAAAAGTGCAGGCTGGGCACGCGAGACTGGGTCTGTAACGTGTCCCCCTCTGGCTGGACAGGCCCTGAAAGAGGATTGGAGATGAAATTTAATGCGTCAGCAGAAACACAGTTTACTTCACACCTAGACAACTCTGCTCAAAGCAGTGCCACGTTGGGCTGTGGGTCTCCTGGAGACCCCCCATGCCCCCCCACCCAGAGGAGCCCCCCACTGAGAGCTCCCAGCTTCTCCTCCAGCCTGGGGCTCTCCCCTCCTGTGGGGCAGCATGGCCCTGGGGTGGGCTGGGGACCCAGGGACAGACAGAGCTGGCAGCAGGAAAAGAAAGGACCAAGACTCAAGCTGCAAAAGAAACAAGAAAATGAAACGTTAGGGCAAGCAAATAGAAAGCTGAGAGATGAAGCAACAGCAGGACCAAAAAACCCAAGAGTGAGACAGAGCCAGCAGAGGACACAGACAGTCCATCCCAGGGAAAAGGGTTAGGAACAGATACAGAGTAAGGGTAGCTCCTAGTTTTGACCCCTTCCAAGCCTCTATCCCAGCCCAGAGCTGCATTTCTGTTTGATCATCAGTGCACAGGACAACGAGCAACAGGAGATGCTTTTTTCTGCCCTGGGGGTTCCCAGCCCTGTGCCCCAAAATCATTACCCACAACGCATCACCGCCAGTAAACTTAGATTTTCCCCAACGCCGGCCAAGAGCCCTGACCGAACTGTCAGCATGTGAGACGGCGCACGGCCCCGCAAGGAGGATGCTTTGGAGCCCAGGGTAACCGGACACCCAACTGGCTAATGAAGGGAAAGTGATTTATACCTTTCCCGGGAGAGCAGGGATCAGTGTGAGCCCCCCCATGGGGTGGGGGGAGCAGCACCCCAGGACACGCCATGAGCTCAACAGATCCCCAAAGCTGTTTCCAACCCACAGACTAAAGCTGTGCCAGCCCCTTCCCAACGTGCCGGTGGTGGCCCTGTGGCGTGCCAGGCTCCTCGTGACTCGCCCCGAGCCAGAAGCCAGGAGACAGAGTTACTGAAGTCTCCAGAGGGCCAGGCGGGAGGCGAGGAGGAGGAGGAGGAGGAGGAGGAGGCGGCGGCAGCCACCGAGGGCTCGCAGGGGAACTCACCGCTCCAGCGCGACACCTAAAGGACTCATCACATGGATGCATGAGGAGGGTTTTGCTGCTGCATCCCAACTCCTGCTTGATCCCTCCTGCTGTAGGCACTGGTGCTAGACACACGTGCAGGAGGCTTAAGCACTGTGGCTCCTACCTGGGCTCAGAGGAGATTTAGGTGATGCTGGGCTTAAAATACCAGAGTGACCGCACATGCCTCACCTATGTCAGCACATCTTTTTTGGCCCAGCGAGCCCTCAGTGCTGCTAGGAACAGGCAGTGCCTGTGGATGGGGCAGGGGGGTGCAGGGATGCTGCTGTCAGTGGTCCCAACGGCAGCGGTGATTGGGGACAACTATGATGTTCCCAAAGGGGAAGTGAGTTTGGGGCTGGCAGCAACATCTCCTCGTCATGCCCTCCCCAGGGGCTGCAGAAACAGCAGCTCTGTCCCTCTCAGACACAATCAAGCCTGGCCAAAGCATCCCAAAGCAGACACTCAGGGACGAAGTTGCAGGACGCTTTGCAAGAAAAATGCATGCCAAGCACGAGGAGCAGTGTTTGGGCTGCAGGAGCCACAGTGGGGTTTGCATGTTATTTTATACAGGCTCGTGGGCTGGTGCCGCATTCTCATTTCAGGGAGTACCTGCTGTAAAGGAACAAAACTATAAGCTGAGGAGGAAAATAGGTGAGATGGAAAGGTGCAGTGCACACCAGGTGCCGGCACAGAGTCAAGAGCCAGCAGCCCCCACGCCTGAGCACTTCTGTTTCTTCCTACCTTATTGAACATATTGCTTCCCAGTGCTTCTCCTCCTGCAGTTAAATGCCTCATGGGAAAGTCCTGCAAGGAACTTTGCAGATATCAAATTATTAGGCTGCTCAACAAATTATTTTGAAACCTACAGAACCGATTATTTTTGAAAGTCTTTTCTGTGTTTCTTCTACACCAGCCTGAAATATTCTTTGGCAAGTGCAAATTTCTTTACTAAATTCCAAACAAAGATCTATTCCTAACAAATTACAGTAATTTCTTTGCACCTTTACAGTGCGAGGGCCTCACCCCATCCAAATCCTTTGAGACCACCATTTGCACTCATCAGACCAGGACCTTATTTTTATTAAAGGTAATGGGATTTTCGGACCAGCCCCAGGCTGCAGGAGCAGAGGTGGTCTGGTCTGGGTACTTCCACCCCCAACGCACTGCAGGTGATGAGCCGACCACAGACGGGAGTCTCACACTAGACCTCAGCCAGAAAACACCCATGGGTGGTGCCAGGACACAGCACGCTGACCCAAAACCCTCGCCCTCTCCTCCCCATCCAGCCCCTCTCTGCCCCACCTTGGCACAGATCGGCTTTCAGAGGAGGGAACCAAGATGCTCCAAGTGCCTGCACGCTGCTGCCCAACCCAGGCAGTATGCTACCAGAGAAATAGTCATTTCAGCTGCTTTCAGTGTCTGACTTTGCCTATAGCTGGGTACGCACCTCATGGATGCTGCTCCCCACCAGCACAACACTGGTGGCTGCTGAGCATCGCTGCCAGTGCCTGCACACTGTGGGCAGCCCCAGCACCAACCCCAGCACCAAACCATGCCACAGCGGGAGAGGAAAGGGCTTGCTGGCTGCTGCTGAGCAAAGGGGCAGAAAGGCGAGCAGCACAGGAGGAGAGGAGAACGACCAGAGGATGGGGCAACCTGCTTGCCCCCAGATCATTCCTAAGACTCAGAGACAATGGCACTTTCCTGTGGGCAGAGCAGCAACATGCAACATGAAAACCACCCTTTCTGAGCAGGGGAAATCTTAATAAATACTCCCTAGCAAGGGAATTATTCGCATATTGCATCTTATCGGGAGGGGAAGAGCAGGTTTTGTGCCTTGCTGGGAGAAGTGTTATATTTCCAGAGCTGGTCTCAGGTCCTGCAGAAGATCCTGGTAATCGCATGTGGGGACTGAACAAGCAGCACCCAACAAAATCTAGTAAGCATCACCCATGCTGAGCGGGCATCCAGCTGCTTAGACGATGGGCTCACACATACGTTAGTGTATGTATATATAAATATATATGCTGACAAGGGAACATCTCACTCTTATTAGAGGGAGAGAGAACCAAGAGTGAATCTAGTCTGCTAATTACACGGACTAATTCACTCACTGAAGGCCAGAGTTCTCCCTTATGCGCCGTCTTGGTCAGGGGAGTGGAAGGCGGTAGGGAGCCCCTCGCAGCCGGAGCGGGGGCCGCCTCGGGTTTCACAGCTGGGGGAAGCGGGGCAGCTCTGCCTTCCCCGCCAGCAGTCTCCCATTTCTAAACACCTCGCTTTCGTCTGCAGGGGTTGCATCAGCTCCTGCGCTCGTATTTATAACTGGGTTTTAAAACCTGATATTCCATTTCCAGTAGCTCAGTGGGGGTGAGCTGAATTCACAGGGCCCCTAGCCAAGCAGCTGCTGCCAGCGTGATCCCTCTTCCCTTTACGTCCTGCTCAGAAAAGCTCTCCACCGTCAACCTGGTGCCATGGCTTACTGGCATGGTCTCTTTAATTAGCTGACTGAGGCACAAAGCAGGCCCTCATTAAAGAAGTAGCTGATGGACTCTGCACAAGGGGGACAAGGAGCTTGGTCGTTTTTCACACCGTGCTGGTTAATTGAATTGCGTGCACACTCAGGCACATCACTCCCTCCCTCTCCCAGCAAGTCTTACCACTAGCCTGAGGCTTTCCAGATTAAGAAGACCTCCAAAAGCTATTTTAAAACCAACAGATGGATGGGGAAGGGGCTGGCCTGAGAGAGGGAGGGGAGTCCCTTTGGGACAGCAGGCTCCAGCTCAAAGAGCTGTCTCTCTTGGCACAGCCTCTCCTTGCAAGGGGAGCTGCGGGCTTGGAGGAGCTGGAGGTACTTCTCCTGAGATGCTCCTGTGGAGATTAAATGAGGCTGTGAGGTCCCCACACCAGCACCAGGCTCTCCCCCACTTCATCTCCATGCTAGGGTGAGGTAGCCCCCTGGCTTGAGCCACCACAGCTCTCAGGACTCACCCCGATGCCAACTCGCAGCTGACTGGACATGGCAGAAGGATCTGTCCCTGCCATCGGCACAATGCAGCTCCGGGGACCTTCGCTCCATCCAGGAGGAAACTTCCAGCTGCTTTAGGTTATAAATAAAAAATGACCTGATGAAAACAGCCAATCTCCTGGGCACCAGAATCAATCACACACCTATTAAGTTTACAAAGCAACCTCTCAAAATAACAGCAATTCATAAACCCTGACACCAGAAGCAGATTTGAAGCTTGGCTGGGACCCATCACCCAGTGTGCTTCCACGTAGCATCTATTTCCACAGCTATTTTGCCTTCGCTATTGTTCATGGAAAGCCATACACCCCAATCCAGCAGAAACAGCATAAAAAGGAGAACTTGGGTCTGGGACTCTTAAATAAATCCTCTTCCAGCCTCAGTTGCACCGTGCGTGTCTGCAGAGGCCAAGTGGATTCTCTGCACACAAGATTGCTTCCGTGGAAAATGAAAATAGCATTTGCAAGCCTGAAAGGGGCAGTAAAAGGACAAATTGCCTATTATTTGAAATATGCTTTGGGAACCTCAGCCGAAAAGTATCTGGGAAACACAAAATAAGCCTGAAATTCTCCAGGCTCCTCTCTGGATGCTGCAGCATTGCTCTATCCCAACCTTGAGCACTGAGGACCAGCTCGCTTTTGGATGTCTCTGCACCTGCAGCGCAGTCGGGCAGGGAGTATTTGGGGCAGGAGGCCCGTGCCTAGCAGGGAGCAGCACAGTTGCCTGCCTTTACTTCCAAAGCAGCTGGCTGGCCCTGCCCCATCAGCCCTGGACACCCAACATCACCTCCATGGCGGCAGCAGCTTGGCCACCCAGCCCTGAGCTCTGCGCTCTGACCAGCCCCTGGCAGCACAGCACGGGGCACCGGACAGTGAGTACCCTCCACATAGCGGCCACCACGGTAGGCTGCTACATGGCAGGGACAAGACACTGCATACCCCAATTTCAGTGCTGCGGGGATATCCTGGCCTCACGGGTGCTGCCGAGAAAGCCCCAGCTCCACCAGCTGCAGGTGTCGCATGCGGAGCAAGCAAAACCATCACTTGCTGTCATAAAGACCCAGTGCTAATGAATGGAAATTACTAATTTCCTGGTCATCCAGGTTCCAAAGCACTTATTTACAGGAGGAGAGCTCCATCCCTATTGCCAGTCCTCTGTTATCCTGTCCCCCCTTCATTCTGGGGCTCCCAGCAGCTGCTGCCTGAGGTGGAACAGGCTGGAACCACTAGACTTTCCATGACATTCAAGACAGGGATGTGATCTTGTTTTGGAGAACGTAGCTGTTACTCTCTGATGACCCTGGAGAAAAATGTGAGCAGAGGCTGAGTAAAGATGAAAAAAAAATGCAAAATCCAATCCTTGTTCAGACTAGCACATGAGGTCATTCTAAGTATCTATGGGTGAGTTTCTGCTGGGAAGCTGTTTTGCAGAGAAAGCCTCTGCTGGCACCCACGGAGCGGTAGAAAGTACAGGGGTGTCTCCCAACAGTCACCACTAACTGCTCCGAGTTAAACATCCATTTGACTGCAGCAGGGAGACCATGCTGGGCTGCCTCTGATCCACCTCCATGTAATTACCCAAATGCAGCAACCCTAACAGGGAGGCAGCCTGCTTAAGGAGGTACAAAACAACTGCCTTCGAACCTTCCCATGGCCAGTGACAGCCACCAAGCCTCAGCCCACTCAGGGAGAAAGCCGAGCATCCTCAAGAGCCTTTTTCTGATCGTCTTCACCTCCAGGCAGCGAGGATAAGCCTATATTATGAATGCTATGCTCTAGATTTCTTCTCCAATCTGGAATTATTTTATCTGCTCTATTTGCTGACTCCACTCCCCCTCTGTTACAACTGTTCAACAGTTAAGCCATACACTTGACAAGAGAAGAGAGATCCTGTCCCTGTCCCTGCCTGTGTTTGCTGAACCCCTTCAGACACCATTCCTGCCACCACTCTCCCAGCCCCGCTAGTGAGGTGCCTCCTCTCGCAGGGAGGGCAGGCACTCCAGCTGCCTCGGTTCTTGCTGACTGCATGGAGCTCCTCAGATGAAAGGCGCTACAGTGCTACAAAGTATGAATGTATCTGAAGTCAGCAGCATTTAAGAAACATTCACGTTTATCAGTTTTAAAATTAACATAAGCCTTGTACCTTTTAAGCTGTCCTGAAGAGATACCAGCATCTAAGGCAGGGAGGTGCTCTCTAGATCATTATCTAAGAGAGCAAGATATTTACGCATTGTACCACCACCAAATTTTGTTAATTATCTTGCAGCTACCCAGTAGTCAAGTTTTGTTTGTGCAAAAATAATAACCAAGCAATTATTTTCATTCCCATTTGCCCATCCTATCAGAGGCATCATCAAATGAAGGAAAGGCAGGTTGCTTACCCACGGGCAGCAAGAAGAGCACAGCAAAGCACACATTGCTTTCACATGCGAGACTTTGATTATCTGGATAAATTTGGTTCTCCATCTTCACAGTGAGATGTTTTTGGGTATCAGCTCACATTGTGGTTAGCATGGAGCAATCCAGCAGCTGAGATCCGGATGGGAACACCAGACTGAATTAAACTCATCAATCACTCTAACCCCAAATCTTCAAGTGCTGCGGGACGTGGCAGCAGGATGTGTATCATCTCCAGTCAGATATCTGCATGTCCTGCAGCTCCTTTCAACAACAAAATGCTGGTTTCTTCTCACCTGGGTGATGTGTAGGCTCTTGCCAATGTAGTACATGGGAGCACCACAAGAAAGGTGTGTGTGTCTGGTTTCCAGCTGGTCCTGATGACCCAGATCTGAGAGAGCCTGGAGGACAAAGGACTTCCCTGCACTTTTCATTGACCAGCAAAGGAAAGTGGAAACACAGGCTGACTTGCTGTCATTGCTGTTTGTCATAGATGAGAGCAGCAACAACAAAGCTTATGCTTTAATTACAGGTTTCCCCTGTAATTAAGAACAAGAACTACTGCAACAAAAAAAATTGCAGTACAAATCTCCTGCATGACTAATGAGGGCACAGGCACAAAGAGTCGTTACCACCAAGTAGGGAGGGGTGAATTGACAGCCCTCCTTTTCTCCCGCAGGCTTCAGCATGGTAAGGATGTCCAGGTGATGTGCTCTAAATTAAAAACCGGGTCTCACTAGGCTGAATGCTAAACAAATGTATAGAAGCGTCAATCCCAGCTTGCCTGAGCTACCTTATCTCAGCCATAGGACTACACTTCTTTTCTCAAGGCATCTTCAGGCTAGCCACCCATTCCTGCCAATGGATCGCTCCTACCCAAATGCAGTTAACTCTGCTTAACAGCCAGGGTGCCCTGAGTGCCTTAACAACTCCAAAACCAACACTGAAAACCCCAGGGATGCAGAAAGGATGCTATGGAGCAGTGGCATCCAGAGCAGACCTCATGGCCCACTAGGAAAGAGCCGTCTTGAGCACAGAGCCTGCAGCACACACCTGTATTCCCAAAACACACTCCCAAAATGCAAGTGCTACATAGAAAAATGTCAAGTTTTCCCTGGGCACAGGGCAAAACTGCTCCATGGTTGTCACGCATGTGAGCTAACTAGGCAAAACAGACCCCATTTGCAGAGACAGGCAACTGAGAATGAAGTAAGGGTATGAAAACCCACTGGGGTTGAGAGGGAGGCACCATCTACTGGGAAAAGCTGTCTGGTGATGCCCAGCTGGCTCTTGGCTGGGAGGAAGGAGGCAGCAAGCATTTGTGCTGTGTTGAGAAAAGATAATAGGAGCTTCCTCCAACAGAGCAGCTAAAGGACACAAAGCCCAGCATGAAAATGTCAGAATAACTACAAGGCTGAACCAAAGACAGAAATATAGATGTGAACCCTGCAGACAGGACTGCTCAGAGAACAGGCAGCACAGGCAGAGAGGAGTGGTGGTCCCTCACAGCCAGTAGCCCGCTGGAACTCTGCAGAAGGGCTACGGTGCCCCAGCACAACCACAGCAAGCAAGTACCAGGAAAGACCTGGACTGCACGTCTCTCAGATAAACAGATAAGCTCATCTTTGGGTTGATCAATCCAACAGCCAGGTGAGACAGTTCTCCTCCCTGGTCTAAGGGAGGATACCTCTGCCTGTTGCCCCAAACAATCTCTGAACGAGCAAAGAAGGCTTGAAATACCACCTGTCCTCAGCTAAGAGCCTCCTGGGCCTCAAAATACCCAGTAAACTCAAACCCAGTGTGTATCTTGCTAAGCAGTCTGTGGAAAGCAGAATGACACCAGAGGTAAATGTGCTGGGGCCAGCCCCAGGCTGGGTCCAAACATGCCAGGAACATGGGAGCACCAGTGCACACCATCAACCACGGGCTTGCTGTGTCCCGCATCAACAGAGGCAGCTTGAGGAGGAAACCTTTCTTCTGTGGCTTTGGAAATCAAGAGCCATAGCTTTCCAGGTCTTTGGTGAAAGCCCCAAACCAGGAAACACATGTGAATGTGACAGTCACTGCCTTGCTAAGAGAACTTACCTGCTGAACTTTCCCATAGATGAGCTGTTTCTCTTGACCATGACCACCTTATCTCTTGGCTTAATCTAGAGCACTTTGCATTTTAAAGCATAACACACAATTATTTTTTTTCCTCTCTAAACACATCTTCTTCCACTTCCCTGTTCTCCAACAGCAGAAATTCAAATGTTGGCTATGCTTTAGAAACCAGAAAGATTCCTAAGAACCAACAGACGCGACATCCCAAAAGGAATAAACCACTGAATAGGAGGGAAAGCCTTATCCTTTGGTTTTATTTTGCTTAAAGACCCAAAGAACCCAATCTCAGGAAGAAAGAAACGTTCAAAGTCAAGAACTTACATTCTTTAAACCTAGAACTGAAAAAATAAGATTCCTCTCTCAGTTACTGAGATCTGCTAAAAAAGATAAAAATTCATGTTTCTAGGGTAAAAAGCAGGTGTGTGCGCATATACGTGCACCAATACACACATATTTAAACCCTCTGCACCCAGATCCATGATGTACACATATATGAAAAGGCAGCCCCCTGCTACAGTGCACGTGGAGGGCAGCACAAGGGTATCTCTGGAGGTTTTGGGGTTTATGTTGTCATGTCAGAGGCAGAAATTCATTTGTTTCCTCCTACAGAGGCAGAATTACAGAAAACTTATTTTTTCCCTGCTCCTTGATCAGCACTTGTACTATCTGAAAGACTTGCTGGGGACACCTGTGAGATGTCTCCTCCTGAGGGAACTAAACTATCCTGCTTGTCATTGCCACATTCATATTAATGAGAAAAAAAAAAAAAAAAAAGCACTCAACTAATTTTCCAGGCATATCAGTAATAAATTCCTCTCCCAAGGAGAGTATGGGAATAGAGCTCAACGAGGGTTATTTTTAAAACAGACCAGATACCAGGCTGCCCTGGGTTTGCACACTCAGTATTTGGTCTTTCAAGAAGCGCCAGTGGTGGAGGACGGACCAGCACCCTCTGCCCTGGGGTCAGCAGGTGGGAAGGGAGCTGGATGGTTTGGTCCTTCATCGCAGTGAGGCACAAACACGTCCTCTCCGTGCACCCCAGACACCCAAAGAGAGACCTCTGTACTGCAACATCAGTGCTGGCACCTTCCCTGGGATGGCTACCCAGCTACAGGGCTGCCATGCCCTGGGCATGGGGCAGTGTGGCACCCTGCCTGCCCTTGTGCTCCCCCACAAGGACATGCTCCTTTCCATAAAGCCACTGTGCCACTGCACATTCAACAGCATTTGCTTTCATTTGGACTCCTAGCTCATTGCTTCTTGCTCCCGAGCTCTCGGCCGAAGGGGAGCAACCGCAAGAGCTCAGCTGGGGTCTGCAGATCCCAACTTCTGCTGATAGCTTGGCTGCGCTCAGATGGGATGCTCTGTCAGCTGCAAAACCTTGAGCAGCCAAAAAACTCAAGGTCTCCATCCAGCAGTATCACAACCCCTGCCTCTCCAGCAGCAGTCCTGCTCCAGTATGGGCACCCCTTTCAAGGGGAGACGCAAGAGCTCAGCAGGGGTTGAGGCCAAAGGCAGCTCCTCTGCGAGGAGGCCAGCTCCTCTCCAGTGGGCGGCAGGTATCCTGGGGCCATCCTGCTCCACGCAGCCTTTAGGGGCTCACGTGTTTCTGCAGGTGGCCTGGCACCCTCTTGCACCTCGAGGAGGTGGGACCACTTCTGGCATGGAGAACACCCTGCTCCAGCTGCCTCTCTGTGTTACTCCCTGGTCAGCTGTGACCAAGCTTCGCCACGGCAGGACCCGGTTCAGTGTCCGGCACAGCACCCAGCAGGAGGAAAGCACCGCAGCAAACCTGCAACATCATTCTCCGGATAGGAAGACCTCACCATGACCCAGCGTGAGAACCTCCTCTCCCACGACACTGGAGGCGTCTGGAAGCATTTTGAAGGTGATCTGTGGTTTCACAGCTTTCCCACTGTAGCAGATGCTGGGGAGGCTGCTGCCAGCCCCAAGCAGCACTTCCAACTTGCTCCCAAGCCTTGGTGGGAACTGTTGGGGTGCAGCAAGGGCCAGGAGCCGAGAGGACCTTGTGGACAGCAGGGCAGGACCTTCCTTCCCCTGCAAGGAGCAGGGCAGACCTGGAGATCATGTCAAGGTTCAGCCAAGAGTTCAGATCACCAGCAAGTTGGTGGCGATGAGGCAGGTCTAAGTTCATATTGGGATGTCAACTCACAATAAGGGCCAGAATCAGGCCCGGTGCTCACTGGGCAGGTCCACAGAGATGAGGGCTGTGTCACTCCGGGAATCAGCCCACGATTGTGGAATGGAGCCAGAGGCTCCACAGCTGGGCAGGGCAGAGCCAAAGACCAGCTCTCCTACAATGGTGCCACCCAGACCATGCAACATCATCCACGCCCCCAGCCAATAAGGTAGCAGTGTGGTTTGGCTCCATGGACATCTCAGAGACCAATGGACATCTAGGGATAACTCTCTGTGCTGCAGCAGGGGCTACTTTTCTTGCCAGATGCAGCGACCACAGGTCTTCTGCTGAGTGCTGCCATTCCTGCATGGCCACAGTTCTCCAGCACAGTGCTGCAATGTGGCCAAGGCCACTTGTGCAACCCAGACTCCTGCCACTAGGCATCAGCTCTACCCATCGAGGGATGCTGGGGCAAAAAGACCTACTCAGTGGAGCATTTACTGAATATAAGCAATTGCGCAGCCAGATCCCAGGGCAGTCTGCTTCCAAACTTGAACAGTTTCACTGATGGCAGGCTATGAACTGCACTGATTTAGTGATATTTGATTGCAAATGCTCAGGAACAGCCCTGCAGCAAATGTGATGTGCACGCGTTTTACTGCTGCACATCATTTGTAGTCCAAGGCAGGCAAGTTCAGGCTTAGGAGCAAAGAGATTAGGTTTACAGTGCTGAGCAGCAATTACAGTTCTTATCTGAAATTCACTGATGCCAAAAGAAACCTTGACATTGGCTTCCATGGGCTACTGTAAAAAAGCCTCTGTCCACCTTGTCAAGGCCTTGAAGCCAAGATGGATGATTGCTATAACTAGCAGGGCAAGGTCAGACCTCAACATGCTTCCAGACTGAGCTGTCTAGAGGGGGAGATACTTAAAAACCCTATTATCTACGTGGTCTAACTTCTGGGTGAATCCTGCAGAAGCAGACACATGTCCTGGCTCTAGATGATGCGCCAGGAGTGTGCCAGCCATCCCCTAAGAGAAACAAGGGTCAGCCGCTTTCAAAGTCAACTCCATGCATGGCTCTTACGTGCTCTGGTGGCCACAGCCACCTCCTCCTCCACTGAGCTCCTGCAGCAACCTCTGCCTTGACCTCAAAGCAAGACGCTCCCACAAGCAAATCCTCCTTGGCGCACATTTGCTGGTCATTCACCACAAGGATGCCCACCTGGGTGGGAGGTCTGCTGTCCGGGCAGCACTCAAGGCAGCACTGCCTCAAGGCAGCTGCCCGCAAGCAAGGCACCACCCTCACACTGGCCCAGGCGCACCCCACTCTCTCCATCCCCATAGTCTGTTGGGATGGACCCCCAGGAGATTTTAAAGCGAGGTCCCATTGAGGGTCAATGAAGGCAGGTGACAATCCCTACCACAAAGTAGCAATGCAGCAGGAGGACAACTCTGACTCAAAAGATCTGCAGCTTTGGCAGCTCTCACCACTGCTGCGTGCCCATGTGGGACAACAGCAGCAGGGCTACCAGGGTAGTTCAAGGGACTGCAGGGAGGGGAAAGCACCCTCAAAAGTTTTGCAATACCTAAATCCTGGTCCTAACACCATACTGGGCTTTAAATGGTGAGGACCGCTCCTGTGTTCTCTCCTGGTGGGTGTTCTGGTGGAAAACAGGCTTTGCATGGGGCAATGCAAGATCAGGTCAAAGACTTGCTGCAGGCACAAGAGCCAAGTTCTAGTTTGGTTTGGATTATTACTCATGCTCCAGCATTGCTCCACCCAAGCAAAGCATGGAGCAGCTCTAGGGCTGGACATATACACGAAGAAAGCTGGGTATTTTGCATGTGCTTGGCATCTGAGCATGGAGACAGGGCTCTCCAGCACACAGAGGCCAAGTGGTTGCCCAAGGCCACCAGCAAAGCTGGGCTGAGCTGAGATCACGTCTCCTCTAGAGCACTGGCCTGTCGCCTCCTCCCTGCGCACATGCACCCCAGGACTATGCTGCTTTTGGAGGCAGAAGTTTAGACTGCAACACCCCAGACCCCATCACCGTTCCCTCCTGGGGTGTTCCCAACCCTCTGTGCTTTTCCAGGCTTGGGAGGGCAGCCACAAGATGTGCGGAGGACCATGGCAGGGTGATGCAGACCCTGGCCAAACTCTGTCTCACCCTGCGAGCACCAGCAATGTGCAAATGGGCTCAGGAGGAGAACACACATGGAGCTGTGTGCTCCTGCTCAGCTCCATTGGCACCCTGACACGAGGAACAGCATCAAGAAAGGAGCCCAAGGCCTCGCTCTGCCCACTCTCCATTGCAGCTGCTGGGCTGGGAGCCGGTGGGAATTCCCTCCAGATATACAGGGGTCAACCCATACACAGCTGGAAGCAAAAAAAGGACATGTCCTGTCTCGAGGCAGCGCTGAGCATGGGCACAACTACCAACAATGGTGGCTTGAGAGCACTCTCTAGGATGGGGCTTCCTGCTCTTCAGCCCCAGCAGGGAAGGCAGGGGGCAGATGGAGAGCAAAAGGGCCTGTTGTCACCCCCCAGGCTCACGGCAGCTCAAAGGAGTTGGAGCAGCAGAGCTCAGTCCTAAATTAATGGTCCAGTCTCTAACCATGCAGGAAGGGGGTGCAAGATGGTGCGGCATGGAGATCACAGCCATGTGTGCCAGGGAATACAACCACCTGGAGATTTTTTCATAATAAACACATTAAGAACCACAAACCTAAAAGCTGGGGACTGGAAGCACTTCCAGACCAAGAACTGGTAATAGAGGCTTTAGACAAGAAGAGATGGAGTAGGGAATAGGTGTCAGCACAGGGACAAGACCCATGGATGGCAGAGAGACTAAAGAACAGCTTTGTCTGTATCCTGACACATGGAGGAACAATACAGTAAGTCTTAATAATAATAATAAAAAAGATACCATTTGGAAAGATTCAATCCCTGCAGCCCCAAGCACTACCACAGACAAGCACTCTCCCCTAGGAGAGCCCAGAGCCTTTCCTCACAGAGCTGCTGCCCACGAGGATAGCAACATCTTACCTCCTCTCCCAGACTTCCCCATCCACATACCCCAAAGCAACGGAAGATTTAGGGCACCGGGGTTTCCATGCTTCAAGGAGACCCATCACCTCCTGCACATGCCCAGCTCTACTGGAGAGAAAAAATATACAACCAGATCCTTTAAAAAAAAAGCGAGGCTGGCCACTTTGAGAACAGTCATTTTGCTCAGGTGAGTACAAGAGCGGTGAGTGTATCTGTTTCCATGTGCATTTACACATCAGCTGCCTACCTGCCCTACAATCCTACAAACCAGACAGCATCTCCCTTTGCAGCATGAGGTACCCCCTGGATCCTCCTGCAGCATGGGCAGTTGACAAGGGTCACATTTGAGGTTTTTAAGCTAATCGGCAGGTAATGCCATGAGCTGCCATGGAAAACAGGCTGGAACAGCAGTGAAGGGCAGCCTGCAGCCTCCCCAAGAGCAGCAGGAAAGACTGACCTCGTGAGCTCGCACGCTTTTATTTTCTCAGAAAACTTTGGAGCTGAAAGTTGGTCACCGAGGTTGGCGTGTTTAAAATAACAGCTGGGAGGAGAAAGGATGCTGCTCCCAAGCGTAAATAAGAGCCTGTGTTCAGCCGCACTGGTGGGAAGGGGAGCCCGGCATGGGGGGGGGGCATCTCTGTGCCTCCCCGCTTCCCCTTGCCAAAACCTTCTGGGTGGGTTCTGCTGATTGCAGCTGAGCCTCTGTGTTCAAGGGCAAGTTCAAGCCCACGCTGGGCGAGGGCACAGGGGTCTCCACGATTTATTGAGATGCTGACAGGCACCTGGAGGGGTGAGCATGGGGTCTGCACCTCACCGTGACCAAGCATCATGGGGTGCGGCGAGCACCAGTGTTGGGGCAGGCACTGGGAGGTGCAAGGCTGGCCCCCAATAAACACATCATTTTCTCTTGGTGGTTCATGTACAGTAATGTCTAAATATATACTTGACGGAAAGTGTGGAGTGATTTATTTTTGTTATTGTTGGTCTAAAATTATTCTGGCTGGAATGGTGCTGCTGAGCTACAGGGCCTCGCTGGGCACACACAAAACATTGTCAAAGATATGTCATAAAGCAAATATTAGCAGGACCTGCAGTGGAGGTTATGCAGGGCCACCGCTGCCAAACGCAGCCACCACACAGCAGGAGCCACCACGGAGGGTGACCTAATCCTGCTCTGCCACTGGCAGGTCCTCCAGCCTCCCGAGCCACCATCCATCAGGTAGGAGGAGGACCACGGCATCATCTCGCCTTGGGAAGATGCCAAGATGCAACAGGCTCTGACAGGCAAGGGGTGTGTCAGACTCTCAGTCACCACGCATGAGCCAGGAGAAAAATCCCCCCCGCCCCCCGCAGATAGGGTCTGAGCTGCCTGCCTTTTCCCTGCAGCCCATCTCTGGTAGCAAGATGCAATCCCCTCGAGGGATCCCATATGGGAGTTATTAGCCTTTCATCAGCAAGCGTGCAGATGAATGTTATAAAAATCACAAAGCCACCATGTACTCTAGACACCCAACCCACCCAAACTCAGCAGCGTGTTTCTCTGGGATGTCTTTCCAAAATTTATTTTGTGCCAGAGAGAGAGAGAGGGGGAGGGCACTGACACCAGCAGGAACCTCCCTCCTCCCCCCTTTCTCATGAGTATGTTCCCCTGCTGCCTTTTCATGCATTGTTGCCATGCTGTCCTCCTCATTGCCATGTCTCTACGCTCCTCATCTCCCCCTGCATGCACCCAATGGCGACTGCAAAGCGCAATATCCCTTATGCCACCAGCCAAGACAGTTTTTGATGGGCATAGCAGCAGTGACCTGAGAGCCCTCTCCACTCCTCCCTCCAGGTACCCGCTTGCCCAGGAGAAATGCCCATCACATGGAGAGACTGAGAAAGAGGAGAGGAACCTCCTGCCAGGAAGACAGGTTCAAGGCGGAGCTCATGCCAAGTGGGAAAGCCACTCTGCCTGTGCAGATGAGCTGCAGTGCATGGCCATGGATGCCTGGCAGGTCCCTGGGTGGGAGAAAGTCAGAGCTCCAACATCCCCCGGCCATCCCCAGCTGCAGAGCGGGACCTGCAGTGCCCCACAGCTCTCCCAGCCATTGCTCTGGAGAAGGTTCCTCACCAAAACAGCAGCAGCAAGCAAGAGATCAAGCTGGTAACAAACTTTGGAAAGCTTTGCTCTTTGAGATGACAATTCCCTCTCTGCAGGCTGTTCTTCAGGTGGTAGGGACAGAATACAGAGCAGGAATCAAGCTTAACCTCAATAAAGTTCTGGCGTACCATGTAGCAAGCTCATTTTTAAGAAGCATCATGCCCTGCAAGCCTGAGCACTGCAGATACACAGCTTCCACATCCGGAGCACTGCAGCATGCATCTCCAGCGCTGCATAGATGCAGTGCCGACTGCAAGGCTGGAGCTCTCCCGAGCCACAGGCACCAATTCTCAGTGGAGCTACATGGACCAGCTATTTCCTCCATCTAACCAGCCACTGCTGCAACCTCCAACATAGCCACTCAGGAGAAACGCACAGGGTAAACAGAGATGCATCTGTCCTGGTTTGAGGTAAAACAGGACTAATTTTGTTCAGTAACTTTACTTTTTAGCTAGGCCTCTTCTAACTGCTGAAATTAACAGCATGTTGTGCAGAAAACTGTTCACTCTCAGAGTGGTAAGACCCATGTTTATAGCTGATGCCAAGGAACGGTATGCAGAGAGGCTCTTGCTTATCCTTATTGCTATAACAACCAAGGCCAACCAACTTTGTTACTTGCCCCGTTGGAGGGTCGGAAGCGGAAAAGCATAGAGGGGTCACACCTGCGGGGAGGAGCGGACAGGACAGGTGACCCAAAACTGACCAACAGGGTATTCCATCCCATCTGCCTCATGCTCAGTATAAAAGCTGAGGGATCAAAGGGTCAGCCCTCTTTCTTCAATGGCCGACGTCCGAGGAGGACTCTGTCTCTGCGTCTGCCTTTGATCCCGATCCTGAATCCAGATCCGGAATCCAGCTCCCGTCCGTCACTGAGTCCAGTCTGGGACTTCCCCAGCGCCTGCTGGTGACGTGATTGTCATCCTGGGAGCTTGATACGGTTTTGTATATATTTCATTATTTTTTCTTTTTATTGTTTTATTATTAATATTTCATTAAAGTAGTTTAGTTCCTTCTAAACTCTTAAGTCTCTTCTTCTCTCTCTCTCTTGCCTCCCTTCGGGAGCGGAGCAAGAGGGAGCGAGCATCTGTCGTTCCACCGGATTGGGCCAATTTGGCCCAAACCACGACAGCATCTAAAGCCCAAATTAACTACAAAAGCCACAGCCACCATGGCTTTCATCTGGCCATACAGTTTTGTTCTCAGTAATGAAATCTCACTTAGTGCTGCTATCATCTGCCACACCACAAACTGAGGTTACGACTGCTGCGCCAGCGACTCGGCCAGTGGCAAATTGCATGATTTCCTGCTTTCAAGCAGGGCGTATTTACAGCCCTGGAGCCCATCTCTGCTGCAGGCAGCCCCTTGCCTGCACCCACTGCCCAGAGACCCCTGAGCCAGCTGCCAAATGCTGGGAAGGAGGCCAGGAAAACACGAAGCCGCCTGCGTTTTCTTGCAGCACTTACAGCAGCTAGACACCTAATGCTTATGGATTTCCAACCACTTCTTGGTATAAGAACCACTTATTACTCTTTGAAAACCCTGCTGTACACACCCCGCCTGGGTTAGCATCCTGAAGATCCACAAAGCAAGAGAACTGCTGGGCTTCTGCAAATGGGAGAGAACACACAGGTGTTGCTCCTCTCCCACTTGCAGGACTCCACCTGTACCAAAAGTCACTGACACAAGAGACCTTGCCAAGGCATCCCCCAAGCGAGCTGTGGGAAATCCCCATTTAAGGAGTTCAATTTTACAAAATATTTATTTAAAACCAGCTTCTTTGTCTGTGGATCAAGGCTTCCTTCCAGAGAGTGCCCAAGACTCCATGGATACTGACTCCCCTGAAACAGCCCTGGCCCCAGTTTGGCTCTGGCACAAGGATTTGACCGCAAATAGGGATCAATCTCATGCTTTTCGACCTCTTCCCTCTATCCCAAGCAAACTCCCCTGCCTGTCCTACTGCCACATCCTTTTATACTCAATGACAGACTGCTGGAAGAAGCTCTTGACTTTGCATAGCGAGCCTGCATTCCCTCTAACCCCCAACCATCACCGCACTCACACAAGGCTGCCTGCTCCAATCCCGCTCCCACATGAGTCCAGGCTAACCCAAGCCTGCCACAGCTCCTTATTGTGTTGGACCCGCAGATGAGAAGATTAACTCAAATAAGGCTTCTCGGGTTTGCTTCTACCCCACAACACCCCCAACCGCAAACCTTCAATTTGATATTGCAAGCAAAAAGTCTCAGGCCAGTGATCCCTGAGCCACTTGTTGATGAGAAACTCCACTTTTCTTTGAGATGTTTCTTGACCAGCACAGCACCAGCTGGGAAACCAGCCTCTGCACGACAGGCACTTTTGCCTGTGCATCAGATGGGCCATCAGTGAACTCGCTAGCAGCACTGGCTGACTTTTGCAGAGCAGCAAAGCAAGTCGATGTCCAGCCAAGCCCTCGAGGAGAAATCAGCCCCCACCATGGCTTTGCACAGAGCAAAACCTCCAACTTCTCTGGTCACCCCCAGGCAGGGTCAGCAAAGCCGCACAGCCCGCAGCCAGGATGGGGATGACAACTAACCCACCACTTCAAACTCTGTCCTTAACTTCACCCGACTTGATGCTCTGCCCACTCTATCGCAACCAAGCTCAGGAGGCAAATGCCTGCAGACTTTGAAAAAAACATGCAAACTGCTTACTCAGTGATGCTAACCGTTCTCATTTCCTCTCTCCTCGGCACAGAGGGGCGCAGAGTTCAATATTTTCCCCTCCCGTGGCCCCATCTCACCCCCCACCCATCCGAAAGCCCATATTCTGCTATTAAACTTCACAAGCCACCCTGGTTTTCCCTCTCTCAGCATCTCCTTCAAACACACACACGCTCACTCTATGCAAGGGACAGGAGAGCTGAACAAGCTTCATCTACAGAAGAGAAAATTAAGACAGCAAACTCTCTCTCTACAGATCATCTTTAAAGTTTTTTAAAAATTGTCCTTCTTTATTAGTCCCAGACAGAAATCTGAAACCCCCTTTTAAAAAAAACAGAGATATATAACGATTTTCAAAGCTGTGTCACATAATTAATGTCACATTTATCTCTTGAGCTGTAGAGATAAAAAGAAACCATCTATCCATGTCCTCATTATTTTTTATTCTCCTTTTAAAACCAGTGTTTAAATCCATGGGATGGGGGTACTCTAAAGGAGGGGGAAAGTCTGACTTTCCCTTTACCCCACACAACGATGGCAATAGACAATTTCTCTCTCCCTTCTCCCCCATTCCCTTCTCTCCATCGCTGCCAATCGGAGGGTAGTACAGGTTGAGTATCCCTTAGGCAAACCTCTCCTTCTCCTCCATATAACTGCTTCTCTCCCTCCCTCTTCTGCCCCACCACTGTAAGTTCAAGAGGGGACATTTCAGCAGCCAGGAGTTTTTCTCCTGTCTTCTTTGGCTGAGCAAAGGGCCAACCTTTCATGGTCTCCTGTGACACACAGACTAAGTCCCACAGTAATACTAGTTTTTAAAAGCCATGTACATTTTCCACCATTAGCACAGTTTTGATTCATCTCATATTGCGTTCTGCTTCATTTAGGAGGATGCTGTCCACATTAAAACGACATTTAACACCACACCACTCCCTCGGGCCTCCGGGAACACCTCTGAGCGGTAGTGCTGAACAGGACCACCAGCGCTTTTCCCCACGGCTGCTCACTCCCACCCCTTACTCCCCTCAGCTCAGAGCTACTGCCTTCTGGATCAGATGAGGACGTGGCGGTCACAGCCTAATAATAATGTCCCAAGAAGCAAGAAGGTCCCTTTAAGATATCTGGTGAATGCAGATAATCTGGTTTTGATCAGCTTACGACAGCTCCAAATATCACAGTTAGAGCTCTCCAGCGCTTCCAGCAAGCTTTGTATCCCATACATCCACACTCAGTATTTCACCAAGACCCACGGACTGCCATCTGCCCTCAGTCTCTGGTCCCACCAAGGACTTCTTGTCATTAGATATTCCCCAAAATGTGGGGGTTGAATAACAGCAAGTATCACGCAGAGCACTTGGTGAATACTGTGGTAAGAGAAAGGGCTGCCAGATCTCGGGAAGCACAGAACACCCGAGACCTCTCCCAAGGAGGAAGACCTCTCCCAGCCCATCACTGCTCCTCTGAGAGCACCCGAGCAGACTGTGCTGATACTGGGGAGGTTTCTCGTCTCCTTGACCACAACCAAACTGCTTTTGTAGTTGCAGCTATGTAATGCTGCTGCACCAGAGACCATGTACTGTCTATTAGTTTAAGACACAGGCGCACACACTCTGTTTGCTGACCTTCTTCAAAAGGTATCCAGAATAGCCACCAAAAGCTGAACGGCATTCAGAAAACTCCAGGAATGGAGAGCATCAGGTCCTCAGATCCCTGTGTACAACTCAGTACTGCATAAACCACTTGGCTCCTCCACATCGCTGGCATTAGCAGACAGGCTCAGAAGCTGGTCCTTCCTGCCACGAGTGGCACTGGCAGAGGAAAAAACATCCTACCTCCTTCTCCCCGCTGTTTGAAGAGCATGCAAGTTTGCATCCCCTGTGTGTGCTTAGAAACACATTAAAAAGAGCAAGCTGACTGTCCCCACTTGCTCTCCTGGAGCTGCAAGGAAGCATTTTTCGGTCGGTGATAATCACAACCTCAGATGGCAGCTGTTGGATGCCAGGCTCGAGACCGCTGCTTTCATCCCAGCTCCTCAACCAGCATGGCAGAGCCCTTTTAATCTCATGCCTTTGGTTTAACCAGGGTAGATCCAGCTGCCGCACGCCCACTCAGGCACAGTGGAGGTGGCAATGCCCATGGTCACTGTCCCCTGGCCCAGACCTGTGCCCAGCTCAAGGAGTGCTCCCCCACTGAGCCTTTGCAAAGTCAAACCAATCAGCCATAAACCACGGATAGTTTTAGTTTTTAGCATTTCTACCTTCACTGCTGCTTTTTTCAGGCAGAAGAGTACACTCACAGAAGAAAAACAAGCCTCGAGCATCCTCATCAGCCAGAAGCAGCCTGGGAAGATGAAGCCCAGTACCTGCCTTTTGCCACCCAGAGCAGGGGTGGTCCATGCCAGCCAAAACCTGCCTCATATCCAAACTCACCATGGGCTGAAGGTGGCCACCTCTGAAATAGGGACCTAGGAAGCAGCTCGGGAAGGGGCAGGCGTTAAAACAAGTGAGAGCATTGCTGTGTCAAGGTGCCCAACTGCCACCAGGCTCGCAGGGAAGCTCTGCAGCTCCAGCAAAGAAAATGAGTCCATGAGCTCTTCCAAAGAGGTGCTTTTGCTCTACAACCGCTTGAGCACATCAGTGGCAATCCTGCCCTTCCTTCCTTCCTCTCTCTATTGAGAAAGAAGAAAGAATAAGTGACATTTTTGTTGCTGAAATCTTCACACACAAAAAGCAGGGGGAACCAAAGTGACCCTTCACTTGTTCACACTGAGCAAGTGGAGTCTTGAAATGGAACAGTTGCTCTGGGTAAGATATCTTCAAAATGCCCTACAAGCATCTAGCTGTACAGCTCACACCCTATTTTAACATTAGCTCTTCTCTCTGCCCTGAAACAAAACCAAAAGCATTTGGTGGAGCAACTCTGGCCCATGGAGCTGCTGATAAATCACAGTTACAAACTAAAATTACAGTTTGTCTACAAAATTGCTTCTAACCGAGTCGGTGAGTGGCAAGAGGAAAGCTGCACCACTGATGGGAAGGTCCCCTTGTGGCTCCTGAACATGCTGCACAGCGCACACGCTCCAAGCATCTGCCATGGGATGTGCATGGAGAGGCAAGAGTGCTCCCCAGTGACAGACACGCAAGTCGTGAACAACTCTCTGTGGGGAGCTTCAAGTTGCAAGAGGTCCCAGCTGTGCCCCTGTAAACAGAAGAGGGGCTGGGCTGCTGTGGCAGCTCCTCTTGCTGAGCAGGGACCGAACCAGCCTGGGAGGGGATGGGGCAGTTTGGAGCTGCAAGCTCCCAACACCAGAGAGGCGATGACAAGTGGCACTAGAGAAGTGGTGGGAGCCTGTACAGGGCCATCCCAGACAGGGGGTGCTCCTCCTGCTCACCCCCAGCCCCTCTCCACTCCAGTCCTCCTACTGCCCTGAGGACTCTGCTCTCTCGGATCCCTTCCTCCTTTTCCCTGTTCTCTTCCACCCTTCCTCATCTAAATCCCTGGTCTCTGACTCCAGCAGAGTATCATAGCTTTCCTCTGCAAAGCCAAGAGCCACCCATGGTGGGCGTTGTCCCATGCAGCCTTTTTTTTCCTTTATTTTGTTAACCAGTCTGGTTGGCTTCCACTCACTAATCTTCAGCCCTTTCAGGAGGAACCACCAGGACATCACAGCTCTCCAGGCTCAGGGCTGGGAAGCAGCTGTCCTGCAGCAGTGCCCTGGCTCTGCCTTCAGGCACAAGGCAAGGGCATCGTTTCCATTGTGCAGTGGCACAACCACCTGCAGTGAGCAGGGGGAAGCACAGAAGCAGCCTAGCTGTCTCCAGAACCAGGTATCTTCATTTTACCTTTCTGAAGCAACCTCATACTGTCATCTCTTCAAGTTCAGCTCTGCTTCTCAAGGCCAAATGGAGTTTCCCTTCAGGCACTGTGAACTGGCTCTCTCCTGATCCACCAGCCGCAGTCAGGAGCAGAGCTACCCGAGTGTCCCCAGGCAGCCCTGGCACTGGGGTCCCCATCCAGACCTGATCTGGGAACTTGCTGGCAGCCCCAAGTGACAACCACTGCCGCATCCCTTGAGAGCCGGGGCGGTAGGAGCAGCAGAAGCAAGCCCAACAAACCAGCTCCTTATCTAACAAAGAAGAACACCAGAAGTCCTTTCTCCTTGCTCCATGCTATCATACGCCTGCTCTGATCTGCCTGAGCCATTGCGCCAGCAGAGGCAGGGCCACCACTGGAGCCCAGCGCCACTGTGGATAAACCCTCCATCCACCCCAGCGTGTCTGGGGCGAGGAGGGAGGCTCAATGCCCAACTGCAGGCGCTGGAGGAACCCACCTGCTCCACCATCTCCAGCCTCCCTTCAAAGGCACAGCACACCCATCCCCAGATGGGCCACTTAGCCCTGTATTTGTTGAATGAGGTTATTTATACGAGGAGGTTTGTAGACATACTGAGAGCTCATTTGCAGGGACATCCCTTAGCAGCAATCCCTTTATCTATTTACTTATTTATAGAAAGATATTTATATAGGATAACACACCCACAGAGACACAGCTACCCCGCTCACACGCTCTTCTTGCTAACACAAGCAGCTACATACACAGTTTCTACAGGAGGATGATTAATTAAAACCACTATATATTCACAGAGGGAACTACCCCCAGGCAGCACAGACTGGTGAGTCAAACTTGGATCCGGAGCACCTGGAGACTTTGAGTCTGGTCTCTCTGTACATGTGGTCTCGGGCAAGGTATTGAGCTCACATCCCCCCACGAGGGATGACAACATCTGGGCAGCACAGCCCAGAGGACAGAGGCTCCAGACTGGTCTTTGGCATGGGTATCCCTTGCAGAAATCCCTTCTCTATTCTGCCCTAGCTTGTGCAACTGTAACAGAGCACCCACTGCCCACACCACAGTATATTTGCTAGGGAAAACCCCCAAACAATGGGCCAGACCACAGGACCTCCACCTTTCCTTGCTATGGTTGCACCTATGGCTTCATTTTCTCCACCCAGAGCAACGAGGAGCATAGGACAGGAGATGCAGATGGGAAGCAAAAGCATTAAAACGCAAGAAGTGGTGGCATTTGGGAAGACAGACCCAGGGAGAGATTGCTGAGATACCACCTTGTACAGAGACAGAGATTTTGTGGTTTAGCCCATAGAAAATTACATCCCTTATACTTTCGTAAGAGGAAACACAGGCTCCTAATCCCAACAGGAGATTTGGGAAGGCTCTAAAGTAGGTCTCTTCATTTCTTATAGAAAACAACTAAAGTTTGGTGGGACTGGGGAGAAGATAATGGGGACACTGCACGCAGAACACACCTGCAGGGTATGGTGTAGACCGGGGCTACAGCCACACATGGTCCACAGGACCGATGTCCTGAGCCTCATCCTCTGCCCAGCCCCCTCCTTCAAAAAACCTGTTGGCATCAGTGTTGGAATTGGGTTTAAGTGCACACGCATATTTGACTATTGCTTCTGCTGCGTCCCTTGGGCTTCAGGAGGCCTCCCCAAGGCCAGGGTCTATGCTGCTTTCTGGGTACGGACAGGTAGTGAATGAAAACAGCCCTTTTGAGCATCACATGATAGAAAAAACTGCTGAACTTTTATTACAATACCCTATCTGTCACTATCCGGGTGCAAAATTAGGAAAGTCTGTTAGTCATTCTGGATTTCATGTATTGAATAATATTAGCAGTGGCCTACCTGGCTTGAGCAATATAAGACTCAATTACTGTGGGCTCCTAAGCTGAAACATACTAAGCCATATGTCTCAGCGGACACTGGTTCCTGGCTACCGCTCCCAGCTGGCACAGGGAGCTGTTCCTCAGTTATCCAGACACAGTTTGTGCGCTTCTCCAAGCACCGTGTATTGAAGTTGGCGAGATCTCTGCTGCTATCCTCAAAGGAGAATCCAGCTTCCAAAAATCACGTCCGCTGCAAGTCCTTCACCTGCTCTTGTGTGCATACTACCTACCACTGGCAGAAGCAGAATGCCAACAGCCTTGCAGCAAGCCCAGGAGGCACAGGAGCCCCACAGCTGTGCTTCTGAGACCTCTGGGTCAAGCAGGAGAGGGTCTTTTGCCCTCAGCAAGTCTAACCCTTTTGCCATGACGCTCATCCCACCCCTTTGGGAAAGATGAGGTCAGTGCACCAGCACAGGAACATTCTGTGCTCCTTCTAAAATACCTTTCCAGTAAAAACAGCAATATATGGAGGATGCTGATATGAGCAGCCAGATTATAACCCCAAATCCCACATTAGCACAGCTGATCTATACCGACTTGTGGTAACTTGAACTAATTAGACCAGCTGCTGCAGGAGTGCAGAAAAGAAAACAGCACTGTTCCTCCAACACAGGCATCTTCCAGCGTACGGACCAGCCCAGCACCCTGAAACGGGCTGGCAGATGGAAGGTACTTGCTGAAGGACACGAAAAGAGAGAAAGAGAAGAAAGGACTATTTGTTGCACAGACTGGTTTAGCGGGTTAAACTTTTCCCTTTCTACCAGTGCACACAGGAAAAGGGTAAAAGGCCGTAGAAAAAACAGCTGATGAGAACGCACAGTGCAGGTTGGTCCCAGCACAACTGAAGCAAAGACAGCAAGGGAAGAAACAGCTAAAACACATTCAAAGTCATGGCAAGGGCTTCCACTGGCAATCTCGGGCTACTAGAATCTCTTCCCATCACTGCAGCACAAGTCATTCAAAAAAGCCCCAACTGCATTGACATGGTGCCTGATTCTAGATCCAAGCCTGCGGCACCAGCACCTCCAGCCCCAAGCACTGGCTGGGGACCCTCACTGAGCCTCAAAGGCCATTGGACTTGTTCTCCTTCCCTCAGTCCCACTGCTCTTTGACAAAGCTCCTTTGCTCCACTACAGAAGGGAGAACAGGACATTCTCCATTCCCAGGCTCTGCCCTCCACCTAAGTCTTAATTTGGGTAAGTAACCCAGTCTCCATTTTCCTCCCACTTCCAACCAATATGTTTTGGCACAACTACTCCACAAACAGGAAAGAAATAACCATAAATTCTGCTTCTGAACACCCCCATACTTGAAATCCTAAAACTCTACAAGCAAAAGAAAGAGCACAGCACCTCCTGCTGACACAGGCAAAGCCCCTGGTGCAGCTCGGGTACCAGTCGAGCCAGACTGAGCCATGGCCAGACACACGCAGGGCCACCCAAAACCAACATAACTGATACTTGCACCAGGGTGCACATCGCTAAATTTAGAAGTTTGGAGGTTTTAGGTTGAGGTATATACCAAGACATATATTATGAGTCAAATTAATTCATTTTGAATAAAGAAACCTGCTAATGTGTGCAGATCACCACCTTATCACATCCTGTAGGCAAACATTAAAAAGCCGTTCGTCAAGGATTTTGCATCCTGGATTAGACTCGTTCCTTTTAACAAATGCAGCCAGAGCCAAATCGGGAACCCTTCGCAGCCCACCACAAAACAACAATTTATTGTCACTTGTACTGATACACAGGTTTATATGTGCCCAACAACACTGGCCCAGTTCTCAGCCATTGGAGCTAAAACCCATCTGCACCAGGCAGCTTCAGCACAGATAAGTAGTGTACCCATCCAGAGCTTACAAATAAAAATATAGCAAATTAAATACATCCCACTCACACAACTGAAAATGTACTGGTGCGTTTTTCACGCACAGCTATTGGTGTTTGGGTTGGACCATTTGCAACAGCCATGCAGGACCTCAAAACAAGATCCAAAAGGTCTTCAGCTCAGCAAGTCTTCTTCCACCAGCCCACAGCACCAGGCATCCTGCAGATGCTGGTGAAGATCATGGCCCATCCTGCTCATGCTGTGTGTCAACTGCACACCACGAGAAGCTCATTGCTTTAACTAGCCAGTCTTTCTCTCCAAAGGTTCATCCTCTGTAGAGAAAGCCTTACTGTCATCACAGAGATGGGCTGGCTGTTCTGCCTTGGCGCTGCTCAGCATCTGTTTCACCCCCAAAGGGGAAAGCCAAAAAAAACACAGTTGCTGTCACGGTGACCCGGAGGACCCCGGCCATGCCCCCAGTGCAAAGGCAAGAGAGAACGGCAACAGAAGCATGAGCTGAGTGGGTGACCAGGAACACCAGTGACCTTGGGCTGCACGGCGAGTTTGGGGCAACACGTTAAAATGGAGCAGAGCCCCTTCTCCTGTTTCTCGCACTGCTGGCTGCCAGACACCGAGATGATACAGGGAGGGGAAACACCTCCCGGGAAGGCAAGAAAAGCGAGACCACGCGCCTACCCTTTAGCAATCCCGAACAGTGGGGTCCTGGCAGCCAGCGAAAGGGGCACACACCAATGCCCATCCTCATGACAATCAGCAGCAAGGGCACATGCACCTCAAAGGGGGATGTGGCGGGGTGGATGCAATGGTGTAGATGCAGTATATCCTACTGGAGCTTCAAAGCAAATGCCTCCCCAGAAAGGAGAAATCCAAAATCCCTGGGACAGGATAACATGGGGTGCCCACTCGCCTGGTTCAGCATCTCCTGATGTCTTGATGGTGGTGGAAAACACTGGCTGTTTCACACCCAGGGTCCAGGCAGCCCTGAAGTAGCATTTACAGGATAACCTGCCCCTGGAGAAAGTTTTTTCTTGACCTCTGCTACTTAAATGTCAGCTCATGTCTGCAGCTCTCCCCAAAGACTTCTTTATCTTCCGTTAAACCTTTGCTATTGTGGCTCACCTTCTCTTGGCACTTCCCGCTGTATGCTCCCCCCTTAACCTTACTCAACCTGCAGCCAATGGTGTGGCAAAATGTTCTTTCTTGGGTTACATCCCTAAATTTCTTGGAGATCCCAACAGTGGAAAGGCACCAGGATCCCCATGTCAGGGGAGGTGAAAGTAAAACACCTGCTTTCAAGCTGGCACCGCTAATTTGTCACCGACTGCAAAGGCCACGTGAGGATGCTGCAATGCCATCTCTCCACCCCAAGAAAGGCTGAGAACTGGACTGTTCCAGCAGCAGTTCAGAGTGACATCCACTATTTTTTCAGGGCCCCTGAGCTGGGACTAGACTGCTGTCCTACCCTGGACAAAGACATGCCACCTCCTGCTAACCAGGACTGCACGACCGCCAGCCCTTCCCGGACCAGGTACTGGCAGCTGAGAGAGGGGAGCGGCATGAGCACCCCCAAACCCGCAGTGTCTCAGCTGGGGGGTTGCTCAAACCCTGAGTACATCCTGAGCCCCCGCAGCATCGCACCAAGCTGAGCCTGGCAGTGTCCTGATGGTGCTGGATTAGACCACAGGGAAATTAAGAGAAAAAGGGGGAGGAAGGGATGCATTACCTCTGTCCCTACAGACCTCCCTGGCCCCCATGGCCATGCCCTGACAGGGGCCTGGCAGAGTTGGTGGGCTGCAAGGGGAACCCCACACACAGGGTACCTGTGTGTGGCCTGGCTACGGTGTCACAGCATCAGCCAGGTTGCAAGAGAAGAAGAACAAGGACTAATTGCAGCTGTAAAACATTTTTGTCTTAAACAAGAATCTACATGACTCCCATCGGCCAGACTTTTGCATTTCTCCAGTCATCAGGCACATCACCTTGTACATTTTAGGACTTGACAATATGGAGATATAAAGTCTGCTACCCCCATCAGATAAACTGTCCGGGCAGCCCACCAGCCTGGCTCCGCAGTGGAAAGGGGCTCAGGTGCAGAGTAATCCCCTCAGTTCATACCATGTCCTATGGGGAGAAACCCTTGGTCAGCAAAGCAGCAGTGGGACAAGACAGCCCTTTGAGCTCACAGAGGGTGGCTGGGACGAGCCCTTGTTGTCCCTGGTCCCAGAAAAAATATGCACAAAGTAATCCAGATAGTCCAGATCGGATTATCACCATGGACAAAGCCCCGGATACCCTTCTCTTAAAATATGAAGCCCCAATGCATACAGAAAGCCCTGGCTACAGGACAGGAGGTCCTCTCTATGGCCAGCACCACGCATCAGGTGGCACAAAGAGGGGCAACAGAGGTCAATCATGCCAAGCACAACCTGGGAGACTGGCCATATGGGTCAGGCTTCACTTCACACCTGCATTAAGTGATTAAGCAATTGAGAAACTCCCAAGGGAAGCAGGAGAGAGAGAGGGCAGCAAGTGGAAGGACACAGAACATGGGGCAGTGAAACTGCCGCTGGGGAAGCTGGCAGCACCAGGAGCCCTGGGACACAGGGACAGGAAGGTATCGGCACACTTGACTTGCTTGTTTGCACCCCTCTATCACGCATGAGCACCCACAGTGGTGGTTTTTGTTTTGCCTCTCCGGAAGCCCTTGCAAGGTGCTCCCCCTGTCACCACTCTTGTCTGCAGTTTTTCATCATAGAATGACAGAATAGTTTGGGTTGGAAGGGACCTTTAAAGGCCATTCTAGGCCAAACCCCCTGCCATAAGCAGGGACATCTTCAATTAGATCAGGTTGCTCAGAGCCCTGTCCAGTCTGACCTTGGATGTTTCCAGGAATGGGGCATTGACCACCTCTCTGGACAACCTGGGCCAGTGTTTCATCACCCTCATAAATTTGTAAAAAATTTCTTCCTTATATCTAGCCTGAATCTCCCCTCTTTTATTTTAAAGCCATCACCCCTTGTCCTAGGACAACAGGCTCTGTTAAAAGTTTGTCCCCATCTTTCTTATAAGCCTCCTTTAAGTACTGAAAGGCCACAATAAGGTCTCCCTGGAGACTTGTCTTCTCCAGGCTGAACCACCCCAGTTCTCTCAGCCTTTCTTCATTTCCCTAACCACAACCAAAACCCATCTTTCCCTGTAACACAGAGAACATCCCGGTTGCAGAGACCTGGCCACTTGGCTCAGTAGGTCTTTTGCCACTTCAGAGAGTTTGCCCTTTGGTAAAAGAATATGAAAACCCAACCACCAACTTCACTTTAGGCTGCCAGCATCGCTGCAAATCCCAGTGAAAGAGGGCGACAAAGGGAGGGAGCTGCTGCCTCCCCAGCCTGTGGCACAAGTGCTCCACCATGGCCGTTAACAGAGCAAAAACATTTTTCTTTCAGATTAACATCCAGCTTACACTATTCCTTTTTGGCCTGGAAGATAAAATTGTAACAGGGTATCTGAAATATGAAGCGTGAAGTTTCTGGTGTGGACACCGTGGTGATGACAACAAAGAGCCCCAGGAACTGGAGACAGAGGGCAGAGAGATGTCCATTAAGTGGCTGATAAGAACTGACTTTAGAGCTTACAAGTGCAACCGCTACCATTCTTTAATATTATCTGGAATGGCAAAACTTTCTTTAATTTGATCAAGTATGGGTTCCCACTTCCTTTTTCATCTAAAAAAGGGGGCAGAGTTGGCATGCCTCTTTTAAACTGTCCAAAAACAGAGAAAAGGCACACAGTTACTGTTGACCAAGCAACCGATGGTGACTCATCTTCTCACATGCAAAAACACTCCCTGCATGGAGCTACCAGCCAGGTTTTGCTCCATGAGACCAGTCTGGTGGAACTGGTGAGACAGCTTGCTGTGTTTTTCTTGGAGGAGAAGCAGTGGGATACGTGGATGTTGCTGAATAAAAAAATCATTGCTCCACATTAACAACAAGCCAGTCATCCAACAGCAAAACATTTCTCAAAAAAGACAAGATAACTCTTTACACACCTCTTTGCTGTGCAGCTCTTCGAAGCCCATGGAAATCAGCTCTGCCCCAGCCTCCCCAGCACACCAGGGCCAACACAGGATCCTTGTACTGCACAGCTTGGCCTCAGATGACAAAATTCTTCCAAGCACCAAAAGATATCATCAACACTGCAAACTAACAGATGCCTTCAAAATCCCACTGGAAAAGGCAAGCACTTCTCCTGCCAAGCCCACCAAGAAGGGATGAAAGGGGAGCCCTAATTTGTACTGAGCAGTATAAATGGAGGGTTGGGTATTACCAGCCCTCATCCGAGATACGTCTACAAGGACAGGGCTGACCTTGAAGATGTTTCTGACGATCATGCATGTACAGAGGTGCCAACGGTGGATTCCTGCTGGTGGACACGCCAGACCCAGGCAGTACTAAGCTCCGTGGTCCGCAGCCATGCAGGGTCCACACAGCCCCATCGTCCCTGCCCTTCTATGCTCACCACTCCAACTGGAGGAAGAACCCCCTTGTCCACATCCCCCCAGGACACCAGCCCCGCAAAAGCTGCACTCCCACTGCAGGACCTTGGCAGGGGGATGACACCAAGCAACTATCCATTCCAGGTACTTGGATCCAAGCACCGATATCTTTAAAAATAAATAAAAACAAAACACACAACGTTCTTCTAACTGTCTGCTGGTTCACTCCTGCCCTGTCATTTCTGCACCTGCACTGCGCAATGCATCTTCCAGCTTGGCACCCAGGTTTCCCTCAGAAATGCAAGTCTTTAACCAGGAATTCATAGCAGGAGAAATCAAGAAGAGAAAGGGGAGAGGTGGGAGTGGGGGAAACAACAAACCAACTTTTCCTATTTTATCTAGTACCAAAGCCTTTTCCAGGTCCACTTCCCTTTGGCTCACTTGCTCTTCTGGGTCTACCAGCATATTTTAGATAATGAAATGAACATTTGCTGGTCAGCTCTAATATATTCAAAGGGACTGGTTTTCACATGTGTTTGTTTTAAACTTAAGGGTGTTGTAAAGTTGTTCCAACAGCCCAGGGACAGAACGATAAGACATGGCAGGCAGCGCCTGTTTAGTGGGTGGCTGTGATATTAATATTTATCCCATAATTGAAGGAAGACGTGACAACACGAGAAAAGCTAACCACCACCACGTTCCCTTACAAGGCACACACTGAACCCTCTGCAGAGACCACCAGATATGAGGCATTTCATACAATCATTGTTTATTGCAAAGAGAGAAAATCCTCTTACAAGCCAAGTTCATTAAAAAAAAAAAAAAAGAATTAAAAAAACCAAAACCACAAAGCTCAAAGTAAAATCAGGCCTGCTGGCCTCAGTGCTCCCAGTGTCTTTCCAGCCAGCTTGTTCAGCTCCTCCATCTCCCTTGGCCAGTCCCCATGTCCCAGCTGCACACTGGACCATCCATTGGAGCAGAGTACCCTGACACAGCCCTGCCTGCCACAGAGGATGCAGCTCCATCACAGCACCTTGCTGTGTTTGTACAAGTGCTGCTTCCACCTCCAGGTAGTTTTCAGACCACTGACCGAGACCAGGCTTACAAAGCTACAGGGAAAAATTTCTCATGTAAATTGATTTTGTGCTTGCTTGGTACAGAAGAAAAGTAAAGATACCATATTCACCTTGAAAAGCAAAAAATAGCCATCCTTCTTGGAGCAGGTACCAAGAATTTTGCAGAGCTACAGATCAGCAAGCAAACAGTGGCACGGTGTCAGAGTAGAGAAGACTCCAAGCAAGAGGTGGTGGGAAGCCAGTGGGAAGCCAGCATTAAACAGGCTATTGCTGCCAGGCAGTGAGGTGAGCCCTGGGCAGGCAGAGGGTGTGAGAGGGACAGACCCATCCATGCAAACACCCTCTTGCTCAAATGACGTGATGTAAAATTACTGCCCCAATTCACGGACATCAGAGCATGAAGCTCCAGCTTTCCCTTGCTTTCAGTTGCCTGAAAAGTCCCGGAGAAGAGGAAAAAGGTTTCCTGAGACATTAAGCATGTGTATAAAGAAAAGTTAGCTGAAATGCTGTAGAGAGACCTGGAGAGCACACACCTGCATTAGAGGACTGGGAGCACAACTGGAAATTAAGTCTGTCTCCAGGACTTATGCACCTGCTCTGCATTTGGGTAACTACTCAAATGCTGAGCTCAAGGACATGGGAAACAGCATAGCTCCCATGCTGGCCTCCCAGCTTTCAGCTCTCTTCTGTTCCACACAGCCTGACAGCAAGAGATGTAAAGGAACATGACTCCTAAACTCCTCCAGCTGCGGGCAATCACTACAATTAATTACACTCAATGCTCGTTGGGTATGAAACACAGATGAGGAAGGTGAGAGCTTACATAGCCAGGCTGCAGCAGAGCCTAGAGGTCCCACTTGGACTTTGCGCTGCTGGTGGACAGCACGGAGGGAGGTGGGACAACCTCAGGGTACAGACCCATCCCAAAGCCACCTCTGTACAACACAGCCACCCCGAAATGCTGCTTGGGCTGACGGAGGGCCAAGGCAGGACAAAACTAGCTACGGATGGGGAGGAAGAAACTGCCCCTGTTTGCATGGTTGTCCCTGACCAGTTAACAAGGACAAAGGAGACAGGGTATTTACCTGGCTTTGTAACCAACTTTGCAAAGAGTTTTCAAAGGACCCACACCCAGGGGACACAGCAGGGGCTGGACAGACCACACGGTGTTCAACACCACTCTGCTTCCAGTGGAAAGCCCAGGCAGCTCCATCCTTCCCCTCACGTGCTTCCTGGTCATAAGTGAACAAACCATATGGATATTATACAAAAAAGGATTAACTTGCATTTTTAAGCCTTTGGAAGAGGCTACCTACAAAGAAAAACACACTTTACAGTTAATGAAGTGGAGATGCTGTTTATGAGCACAAGGTTTTGGTATCTTCTGTGCTCATTTAAGTTAACTTGTGAAGCAGCTGCTTTTACCCACAACCTGCCTAAAACCCCAAAGCAGCCTGCTTTTACCTCAAGATCTCTGAGACCATTTAAGCAGACAAAGTCGATGCAAAGTCTTAATATCTAGGTGGTACTTTTCTACAAGTAATAGGGGACTTGGGATTTCTCCCACAGGCATGCATGTTATTCATCTCATATTTGTTAAGGTCAGTGGTTTTCCATCTTGCCCTCTCAGGTTTCCACCAAATTGTGCAATATGGGTCCAGGTCCCTATGTGGAGAACCCAAGCTTGTTTGTTACAGCTGCGCTTCCTAGACACAGCAGGAGATGCTCACTTCAGGGTCCTCCCCGTAACAATGCTCACCTTCTCTCCAACAATCTCCACGTTTTCCACCTCTTTCCTTTTTTCCCAGGACAGGACTTTATTTATGGTATTATTCAGTTGCTGGCAGGATGATACATGAATATCTGGACAATCGGAAACCCTGAAGTCAATGGCTTGGGCACATAAATTCAGTTTATCCCAATTTTAAGCTCACAAACACCAGAAGATGCCCCAGCCTTGTACTGCACAAGGTGCTCTGCAGTGGGTTCCTGCAGCTGATCTCCCTCGGCTTCTTCTCTCTCTTGTTTGCATAAAAATTAGGAGGCTACTGACCACCAGCACAGGGTGCAGTTTCTGTCAGGCTTATTCATGTAGAGCCCCTGGGAAGAGGCATCAGCTGGCAAATAAATAGCTTAAATGGAAATATTTTCAGCCAACAGCACAAGTCCAACTGCTCCAACACCACACATGACTTGTCCGTGGCAGACAATATCCTTGCCCAATAAACCCTTCAAAGGTTCACTGATCACAGCTAGATGTGTCATAGATTTCCCTCAATAGTTTAACATCCCCATAAACCTCTATAAAACTATTTTATCTCATCTGGATTGGCAATTAAGCAAACTTTGCTCTGTTTACAGCTTACCAAGCCAGCCTCTAATGACAACACACGTGCTTCTTAAAAAAGGGAATGAAGAGCCTCACCACTGCGCAGCCCACAGCAACACATCAGCCCTCCCAACCACGCGTCTTTCCAACACGTACGCAGCACCCCAGGCACGGCAAACAACCACGCGTCCTCCATGTGTTTCCCCTGCCAGAAACAGACCTACTATCAAATAACGTTTCTTCTACTTTCTTATCTTCCAAATGTGGTATTTAAAGGGAAAGAAAAAATTAGCTTGGAGGCTTACTCAGCCCACTTTTGCCAAAATGCATGCCCTGCATTTAATTCAAAGAGTATTTTTCCTTCTGGGAGCTTAGCAGCTACTTTGTCAATGTTTTTTTATTGGGAAATGTTGATCTTTTATGGCTTCATTTAAATCAGGTGGATGAATGCACAACCATCATCTGTTTGGCTTTTCAGTCGTAAGACACAGAAATAAACCCACTTTCCAGGTTGTCCTACCTACTACACTACTTTCAGCTTTTCCATGTAGCCCAGTCCATTTTTGCTTGATAATCAGATCAGGCAATTGGAGGGTTTTTTCCTATAGGAAATGAATCACAGGAGCCACCGACCTGTTTCTTGAGATGCAAGATTACTTACGACGCGCTGCCTCCCATCCTGCCCTGCACAAGGCAGATGTGAGCAGAGCCGGCCCCAGAAAGCTGATGGGGCAAAGCTGAGGCCAGCAGCACGATCTGGCATCAGCGTACATGGAATCATAGAATTGTTTAGGTTGGAAGGGACCCTTAAGATCATCGAGTCCAACCCAACAACATCCCACCCAACAGCCTGGTGCCATGGTTTGCTAGACCAAGGCCTAGACAATCAAAGAGTTTTTTGAGACTTGCCAAGTATCAGAAGACATTTAAGACTTACCAGCATGGGTTGAAGCCTTTGCTTGGTATACCCAAATATTGCATTTAATATGAAATGCCATTTGATGCACAGCTGGTCAGTGGTGTGGTACCCTCAGCTTTCACCCAGAGCTGAGCAGCCACCTTCAAACATGTAATGATTCATGTAATGAGAGTAGGTTTGAACAACACAATTAAGAAAACATCTGAAGGGTAAGAACTTCTCTCTCACTCCAGCAAGGACTCTCACATGCAGCATTTTTAATTTTAATTAGTTCATCTGCATTGCCTTTGGTGCATCCCCAGTGCTGCAGGAGCAGCTTTGGTTCCCTACATGCCACCAAGCAGCTCCTCTAGCAAGATCATGATTCACCGGATCTCCTTCCACTCAGCCCTGGTGCCCAAGGACACAGCTGCACCACATATCTGTCACCTGCCAGTGCCATAACAGTGCCCCTTATGCGTCATTTACAGAAGAGTTGCCCTTGCCCAGAAACCTGGCCTCTGGGTTTGACTGCCAGCCTCCTGCAAGATGCATCCAAGAGCTCCTTGCCACCGCTGTGCAGTACAGGAGGGTTACACGTCACACGGAAGAGGACCCAGGACACTGCGATCCCTAAAGAGCAGAACCCACAGAAATACCACCACCATCCGTCAAGCCTTCCTCTCACAATGGGTAAAAACATCCAACAAGGTCACAGTTACCAACCAACCTTCTGAAGATCTGATGGCAGCCTGCCCACCCTCAGCCACATCATGAGGATTAATATTTGCAGCTGGTAAAGACAGCTCCTCCTCCTCTCTGCAGAGACATCCCTCCATCCTTCCTGAGGGCACACAGCTGCGGCTCACCATGGTCCTCTTCACAGCCCGATCCTCAATTAGACCATGCCAGTATTCTGGACCAAAGGCCAGCCATCATTCATGTAAGCCTCAGCTCAGGGGAATGCCTAGTCTACTTATGGCTTTACTAATTGTCTCTTTTACATTAAGCATGAGCCCATCTCAGCCCAGCTCCTCTGCTTCCCAAGGCTGGTCTCACCCATCCTTAGCGAGACGGGTCCCACAACCCTGGGGGACATGGATCTCACACAACCTCGGGCCATGGGCCATCCTGAGTTACAGCTACCCTCTTGCCACCACTCCCCCAATGCCCTTCTTGCCATGCCAGGAGAGTTGGGCAGCCATTCCCATCACTGTCCTCAGGAAGGGACTAGGAGCCAGCACAGTGCCCAAGGGAGAAGTCCCAAGCATCTCCAGGAGTCTGATGGGCAAATATCTCACACTGGTCTTTCAGACTCCAGGAAGGTGAGGAGCAAAAGTTGCAGTCACTTCAGGAAGCTTTACGATGAGAGTTGTGGGATTGTTTACCAAGAGGACTGCATACCAGGGTAACAGTAGCATGGACGTAGGGTACAACTCCTGGGAACACAAGCTGGCGGGACTGCTTGGTCATGGAACTCAGGTCTCAGTGGCCAGGGAGAGACCTTCAGGTGACTGAGCACCCACACTTCCATCCGCAGCACAGGCCACCACTTCTTGAGACTGATAAACTTCAGACACGCAATAAAAAGTCAAAGCCACAACTATACCATGCTATACGAGGAGACTGCTGATGCCACGCGTGTCCCAGACCCCTGCTGCTGCAGGGCGTGTGTTGACCTCCAGCAACCATGGTGCTGACCACTGTCCCAGCAGGAACAGTGCCACTTCCCCAGCTGGGCTCACCACCAGCAGATCCAGCTCCAGCTCTCCACACTAGGCAGAGGTGAAGCGCCAGACCAGCTGGATGGCAATTTCCATGGCAACGCAGGGATGCCATCAGCAGAGGATTAAGCTCCAGCAGGAGGGGAAGCGGGACCAGGGGGAGGGAGGTTGATCAACAAGTACTGCGACAGGGACGCTGCAGAGGAACGGAGGCCCACAGCATCGATTTTCACGCCCATCTTCCCCTTTCAATTCTTCTCTAGCATGAAAGTCCCAATTTAAATGGCAGACTTTGACACTATTAAAAACTATCAGAGCATTTAACACACTGCCCCTTCCTCCCACATCATCACACCCACGTCTGCCACAGAAATAAAGAGGACTGCAAGATCCAGACATCTCCCCGCAGTGCCGGCATGAAAGTGCAGCAAATCTGCGTCACACAGAGAACCTTTGAAAGAGGATGAATGCTAAGTGCAGGGAAAAATGATTACTTTATTTGTAAAGACCGTGTCTCTTGTCATTCTAATTCATTCCAAATCCTCCAGGCATTGGACAGCTGTGGGTTTAATCATGAATATACAAATCAGCAACAAATGAACAACAAAGAATCTCCAAATGCAACATGGGGAGACCCAGAATTCAGTCTGGTTTGGCTGCCGCTCTCCCTCCTTTGCACTAAAAGGAAAGGGATGGGTAAAGCCAGGACCTGCCACCTCCTTCCTGCCACCACGCACCCAGGCAGCCCAGCAGCACCTCTTCCATTTACTCCTGGATGTGGGAATGCCAGCCTGCACCTCTCACTCCTCCAGCAAAGCCTCTCCACTGTCGAGCAGGAAGCAGCAGCTCCACAGAGGACAGCAAAGGGGAGAAGAGAGGGAGGAGAAATGCAGGATGGTGGGCAGAGGCAAGGGCTACTGGAAACGAGAGGCTGGGGGACTGAGAGCAGTTGGAGCAGCACAGACAACTCAAATAGGTAGCTGGGAAGGAAAAACAAAGGTTTCAATATATGCAAAACAAATGCACCAAGTGATGGGAAATTGCTCACTTCTGTCTGAGCCTTGGCCAGGGCAGAGCATGGGGTAGCACCCGTACCTGGAGGTTCACAGAGGGTCCCCCTGGTGAACACCTCGCACACCAAAGTGAAGGAGTGCAAGTTCCCGTGCGGGCACTAATGCCATTACACTTAACATCAAACACCAAACCTACCATGGGGGCGTCCTGCAGAGGTTGCTGCTGCCGAGGAGGTTTGGGGCCCCTTCTTGGACACCCAGCACTTGCCTTCTGCTGTGTCTCAGGTATTTTCTGTCCTATCATGAACACGCACATTAAGATACTATGAAGCTGGTGTGCAACAGAAGATGGGGCAGGCAGCAATCAATACCCATCAGTGCAAAGCACTGCATGCCACTTGGAAGAGAGAGCTGGGAGAGGAAGCAGGAGCTACCCAAAGCTTGCCAGAGGGCTGCTTTGCAGAACAGATTATTTCATTTCTCCCATGAGAAGGACAGGAACCGAGCACGTGAGAGGTCTGAGCATCAGCTCAGATGCAAACCACCTTCCTCCTGCTGCTGGGAGCTGCTGCACTGCTCCTCACCTTCCAGGCCTGCTTGCCCAAACGCAGCAGACAGCAGACAAGGAATTTGCTTTCTGAGGGCCTGAGATCCTGCAGAGCATAGCAGCAGACAGCTGACCACCCAACAACAGCCAAGGACCAGCCCTCAGTTTTCACCCCAATGCCATCTCTGCAGAATTATCTTCTGTAACCACTGTGCAGATTTATTCAATGTGATTTGATCCATGTTATCAGTTGCCTAGAAGTGATGGGGGTGGAGGTGACATGCTTCTAAAGTGCAAGCTTTAGGGAAAAAAACAAAAAAAATCAAACCAGATGGGGGAAAAAAAGCGGCTTTTGAGCCTCCTAGAGTCACCCCTGGAGTGGAGGCAGCCTCTCCTCCAGGGTGCCCGGCTGCACCTGGGCTGCAGGTGGGCCATCAGGGTGGCATGCAGCAAATGGACAGTCCCCGGCAGCCTGGGAGACCAATTTCTGTGCAAGTCATGGCTCCAGCAGTCAGCCCCAGGAACGTGTTCCTACCCCATAAGCAACTGCTCGCCATCAGGCTTGGAAGCCAAAACAATCCTCATGCAGAGGGAGGATCGCATCCCATTTCCCTGCCCTTTCTCCTCTCTGCAGTCCAGTCCTTGGATCCCAAACACGGCATCTACATCCCTCCTGCTCCAGAAAGGACCCCAGGGGGTCCCAGTGCTCCAACTACCCCACACTGGGAAGGGAACCGTCTTCTCCTCTTCCACAGGGTGAGTCTGTTTGGCATTTTACTCTGCTTGGAAAAAGATGCCTGGGTTGTGGAGTAATGAAAATAAACGTTCCCCTACAGTCCTCCCCACTGAGAGGAGCAAGGTCTCCCTGGCCATCCTGACAAAGCAGATCTGGAGAGAAAGATAGGAGGATGAGCAGGGAGACCCTGCAGAGGCTGCAAGAAAAGATGTGCAAGACAGTTTCACACATCCTCACCAAGATGTTTCCCAGCACAAAACACCCTGCCCTCAACAGCCTAGGGCTTTGTGCTTTAGCACGGCCCAGGGATTTCTCACCTCCTCTTGTGCAGAGATCTCAGTAGAGGAGGGAAGCCACCCCACTGATCGTTGTCACTGGTGGGGCCATCAGAGCAGTGTCAGGTGCATGTCCCAACAGAGTGATATGCTTGGTGCTCACTCTGTTCCCAGCCCAGCTCTGGGAAGCAGCATTCACATCCCAAGTTTAGCCCACCACTGACACCCCGTCACTTCGCCTGCATCTCCACCTCGAGACCATCAGACAAGGCTCACTCCAAACATTAAGTCAGACTCCTAGGTCAAATCCTGAGACAACAAAGCAACACTAAATGCAGAACACTGACAAAAATCAGCATACATAAGAAAAAAGTCCAGTTCCCAACTCTTCAAGGAAGCACACAGGCATAACCTCTCCCACCAGCTCTGAAGCCGCCAAGATTTTATACGGGCATCAGCCCTGGTCCTCTTGGCAGACGTACCTTATGGAAATGCCAGGACCCCCCTCTCGGCCATGTACGCTCTCCAGAGAACCCTGCACCTGCGGCTGACAACCAGCTAGACAAGCAATAGCAGCCTGCTGTGAGACAGGAATTAACAGTGTGAAGACCTTGTATGACAAATTTTATGTCAAAATAAACAGCACCAGAGATACTCCACCAGCCAATCTTGTTTGTACTTAAAATTATGAGGTTTAATCTAAGCAAAGCATTTGCATCACACGGTGAAGGGTCAGGAGCCCAAGCCCAGCTGGGTCTGACACCTGGGACTGTCTTGGCATTACCAGCATGGGATGGAGATCCCAGGACACCCGCATACCTATAGCCACCAGCAAAACCCATTCAATGGTTCAACCAGTAAATCCAAAGACCAGTCACCAGGAAAACAAAAAATATCAGTGCTTGCATAGACAAAGCCACCTTCAAGCCTGCAGGCAAACCTGAGCCCTTCAAACCCACAACCTTTATGCCATGGGCTGTCAGAGCTCCAATGAGGTGGGCTGCCCCCCGCCCCAGCCCAGAGCCCAGCCACACAACTAGGGCTCCCCAGCCAGCTGTGCCCATCTGTGGGAACCATAATCTCAGCCATAAAACCACAGCTTGGGGCTGGGACATGGTGTCAGAGCAGCACTCGAAGTGCTCACATCGGAGAAACACAGATGCAAAACCACAACTCCACCCCGTGCCAGCTGCGGTGGCATTAGCAGGTTTTCCCAGACAGCCTTGAAGACTTTCCCTCACCAGCAAAACCTCTTTCTGCCAGCATGGGATCCAGCAGATCCACCACAGCCCTCCTCTCCACCACTGCCACACTGGCAGGGCTGAGCAGGAGGTGGCATGGAGACGTGAGGCCCCAGGATGGGCACTGAGCTGGTAGGGAGCAGCAGCTTGAGCGTCTGCCAAGACATGCAGTGGATTTTACTCCCCACTATAGACACAGGCTGGACTTTACGTTCCCCGTCTCCTCCGCAGGCACAACAAGGAGAGATGGGAAAACACACGCATCGTCTGCCATGCACGAAGCCCAAGACACTCGAGGAACAGCAATGGTGACAAACCCACTCCCCTGCCCACCTCTGCATGCCACAACTCATCTCCCCTCCCTGCAGGAAGACAGAAAGGGTACCCCACCCACCCCCCTTTAAAAATTGGCTTTCTTTAAAAAAGAAAAATTCCTTGAACAAATGGCAGCAAATCCCAGTGCTGAGCTGCACAATGGACACTTCAGTCTGCCCAGGGGAGGGAGAGACAGGACCTTCAATGCCTAAATAAATTCAATTTGCTCATTAAGAGGGGGCTGGGGAAGGTTAGGCAGAGGGTAGCAGTGGTTATTCACTTCCCCCAATTAACATTCCAGCAGCGCTGCTCTGCTTTCTAGGAACAATAACTTTTTCGGAAGGGGGAGTAATGCTCGTGGGGGCGTTGGATGGTCCTGGAGAAAGGAGACACGTCTGTGCATTAACAGGGTCCGAGTTTATGTATGATGGGAACCACTAAACAAAACCAGGAACAAATAAAGATCTAGCCTACGCAAAAAGAACCTGCAAAATAAAATCCCTCATGTCCCTACACCAAGATTATTTGTCTTTGCTGCTGATCTAAATATTTTCTGCACAGGCCTTGGCTCCAGAAGAAGTGGCAGCTTGTCACTAGTTTGTTTATAAAAGGTCTCCAAATGCAGAGTAATTAAAAATATTTAGACTAAGCTTTGAGCTGCACCATCCCCACAGCCTCCTGTGGCCCCATACCGATTCACAGTGGTCAAGGACCTCGACCACCTGTGTTTTAAAATAAACCAGAGCCTCATCCCCTCCACCCTATGCCAGGCTTTCCATCACCGCCAGCCTGGGCTTGCAGGTGGGGCAGCTGGGAAGACAGGCTGGGAGCAGGTTACTTCATCCCTGCACCAGCTGGGGAGGAAGGAGCCACTTCCCAGTTCATGGCTCCATGTGCTGGGTCTCCTGTGGGATGAACAGAGCTGGATCCCATCCTCTCCGCTCTCCTGGGCTTCCTTCTGCCATGGGAAACTCACAGGCCCCTTTACTGAAGTCTGCCCACCACTCTGTGACTGTAACTTACTCATTTATTTCCTTTCCAAGATGAAAAATCTGCCTTTTCTTGGATGGGTCATTAATTTCTCCAATAAAGTGTTTACAGCACTCTTGGAGATCCCACTTGCTCTTGCAGCTTCCCTGATCCTCTTACAAGGGAGGCTGCTGGGCTTTAGTCCTCCTCAGACACACGAGCCCGTCCCATCCCAACTGCAGTCACACCAGCAGGAAGGAAAAGCACCAGAGGGGATCTGTGCACACCAAACACTGCCCAGCCCAACCAGCACCGCTCGCCAGCAGAGCCCAGGGCTGCTCCCATGAGGGGAACATGCTGCAGCAGCGCAGGGCTCCCAGGGCGCAGGATGAAGCCCGACACCAGAAGAAGCCGTGTGTATCACCTTCTCAAGTGCTGCAGGCCTGAGAAGAACGGGCTCGCCCTTGTAAAACTGAAAGCAACCACCGAAAATGAACGGGTCCGTCAATACCCCACGGGCATATGTGCTGGGGCATATCTATTTCACCACTTTACAGTTACGAAGGATTCCCATGAAAATCTAGCCCAAACAGACAGATGGCCAGAGCTCAGCATTCCCAGTCACCACATATATGCAATAAAAGGGCACCCAAAAGCAGGACCCAGCCACATACGCACAGCTGGACAGACATCTCTGCGAAGGGAGGCCAGGCACCTCTGCTGGTTAAGCTCAGTTATATCATCTATGGGTGCCTACGGCCACATGTAGGAAAGAAAAACGCTTTGATCTGCTGTACACGTCAGGAACGAAAACCAGATCATTTTACCCTGCAGATGTTAAAATCAGTGTATAAGCCCCAGAGAGAACATGGCCAATTAACAAAGCTGCCATCAGCGTAGTGCTCAGTTGCAGCCATCTTCAGCTCAGTTACGTCCTATCAAATAGGTGTGAGGTGGACTTGAAGCAGGCAATATCCAAAGATGCTCCAGTTATTTAATTCACTCATCAGCAACACTCAAGCTGAAGACTCGCAGTGTCCCCCGCTTGCTTTCTCAGATGACAGAGCAGCTTGCTGATTTATCAGGCAATGCACAATCACGTCAAATGGCTCTTTGGTGCCAATGCCATCTGTCAGGAAGAAGATGGAAGGATGTTAGAAATGTCTGCACCTGCCTGAGAAGGTGCCTCCTCAGGGCTTGCTGCAGGTTGTCATCCTGAGGCACTTGACAACAGCACATCAGAACTAAACATCCCCCACAGAAGACCAGCCAGAGTTCTGGGGGAAGGGCTGGATTCACCTGAAGCCTTGCTAGAAGTCTCCAACACACCTCCTGCTTCCTGCCCTAAATCCTCCCCATGTGCGAGAACAGGGTTAACAACAGAAAATCTCTCAGGTGTGGTTTCTTGTGTTCCTCCTGGAGCATCAGGAGTGTTAATCTCAGTGCGGAGGGGTTCTTGCCTTTTTACTTCAAGCAAAGGTCTGCAAGTCAAAATGAATCCCCTCCCCAGCCAACATCAGGCACTAGGACTCTATTTTCTCTACTTTTTGGGCAGCCAGTGCCCTGTCCTACCACCTGAGCAGCCACTGCGTGACCTACTGCTCTAGAGTCAATGCCACAGATGCTCACCAGAGCTTGCCCACTTTAAATGGCCACAAGGAACAGTAAATGATCGTTTGAACAAAAAACTGGATGAAACAGCTGAGCTATGGGCTGGATTTGCTATTGACTTTCAAGCCTGAAAGAGGAACCCACCCATAAAAACGCAGAGGCCAGCTATTGAAAGGGAAAGATCCTTGCCAGAAGGGAAGCAGCATGAACCAAAATCAGACTCGGCACGTGCTCCCCTCCAGGTCTGGTACACCACAGACATGCATGTGTCTCCTCCTCACCATGCAATGCAGTTATTGCCATAGTTGAATGGAGGAGGAATTGAACAAGGATCCAGGTCCAGTGCAGCCCTACCAATGTCCCTAGGATCTTCCCTACATGAAGCTCCATACCTTGTCTCCACCCTCTCCTTCCCCAGGAGATAACAAGGGCTCAGGCAAGAATGTCCAGACCCCGCCAATCCACAGGGAAACTGGATGCACACAGGGACTTTCCAGAACAGCAGTTTTCATAATTGCTTTCCTTGAAGTGTCCAGAAGCCCTGAAGGACAAGGCAGGACATTTCTGCTGTCAGGAAGACCCAGATGCTGACCACTGTCATGCTGGTAGCCGGGCATTTCAGAAAAGCTATTGTCTCTACTTTGGAAAGACACCTCTGTAATAGTTAAAGAAAACAGAGGGAAGATCTCACACCCACAAAAGCCTAACTATGACTTTCTGCTCCACTGCCAGTTGGTCCTGGGTGCCAGTTCAACCTTCTCCTGGGCTGCTTGGAGACTTCAGCAAGGACAGATTCAGCAGGCTGGCAGCAAGCATGCCCCTTGCCATGAAATGGGGCATCAAGAGCTTCACAGCCAAAGCATCCAACCCACCCATCTTCAACCCAGCCCTCCCTCCCCAGCCTCCTCCTCCAGGGCGGGGATCAGCAAGGCTGAAGGTCTCACAGCTGTGGGCCATACAGCCACCCCATCACCACCCCTCTGCAGCTATTCTTAGTCCTCTGGTGTGATCAGGCTCTGACTGGAGATGCAACTACAGCAGCAGCAGGGAGGAAAAACAGCTTTCTACATGTGACAGGCAAAGACCTCTAAATAGCCAGTGCAGAAAGTGATAAATCTCCTTTTCTTTCCAGGAGATCAAGACCCAACTATGCAAGTGGGGCAGCCTCTAAAGGCTCCTTACTCTGTTGAGGCCTGGGCTATTTCTGCCTCTGCAAACGCTCCCTTGTAGAGATAAGGCTCAGCTTTCTGAAGCTCGCAAACTAGTCATTAAAAAAATAAAACACAAGGCAAGGAGAAGTGAGATGAACAAAATGCTAATAGGAACCCCCAGGTCAAACCGCCTCCCCTGTCACCAGGGCCCTCCTCTTGCCAGCACATTCCTGCTGCTAATGAGGCCCCACCGCTTCCTCCTCCCTCCTCAAGTTGCTCCTGGTGATGCAAATCCATCGTCTTTGTTTCTATTCTTGGAGTAAAAACAGAACCAAAGTAAATAGCAAAACAGCTCTTAGGTTTCAGGATCCTTTCTTTTTCCATCCTTCCCAACAGCGGCAAGGCTGTTGTTGCCATCAAAGCAAGGTGACACCCGACCCCAGACATCATCTTGTTCCCACCGGAAATGCTCCACTTAATCTTCAGCCTCCGACATCCCCTTTGAGATCACTGCCAGCTCCTTCTCCGAACCTCCGCTTCGCTGCGCTCCTTGGGAGGTTTCAGACATCACCACAAGCCTCTCAGTGAGTAAGAGCGCTCGCAGAGAGCCTGCCAAGGACTCCAGTGATAGCAGAGATCTCTCCCCAGCCCCAGCCCCTCTGCAGCAGGCTGCAGACACGTCCTCAACCAGACCTTCTGCCTTCCACTGTCACCTTTGCCCAAGGAGCTGAACCAGCTCCAGTCTGCACCCAGAGAGACCTCATGGTGCCCAGTGCATTCCCATGTGGCGGCGTGGGCACCGATGCACAGGCACAGAGCGAGAACACACAGCAACCCAAGTTAGACACATCAACTCTCCCCAATATGTGCCAGTGTCCCACAAAGCAGGGTGACGGTTTTCCTGTCACATCACACTGCCAGGGAAGCTGCTTACACCAGGAAGGGCCAGGGACGAAGATCAGCTCTGCCACTGCCAAGCTCCCATGGAAGCTGCAGGATACAGGAGAGGTAGCTAAGGCAGTCTTTGTGCAAGGAAAAGCTCTATTCAGATACAGTTTCTGGTCTGTAACAACATCCCCCAAAGTCACTTGCTCCTTAGTTGAGGTCCAGCAAAGGCAAGCAGGCAGCAAACCCTACATTAGGTGCCAGGAGTGCCTGCAGGAGGAGCAGCAGTCTCCAGGTGGCACTGAGGTCACATCCTGACACTCTCCCTACTGTCATGGCTCATACTTGAAAGCAAACAGCAGCAAAGAGCCAAGCCTCAGCTCCAGGTGCGGCTGCAGGGGAGAGCACAGAGCCCCTACAGTGCTCCTTAAGGATGAATGGTCAGACGTGATTGCCATATTTGGGCATGGCGACCCCCCAATGCTCTGGAGAGTTCCAGCAGTTTTCCCCAGAGTCATGGGTGCAAGGAATGGGGAGACTGTGAGGATTTAGAGGCTGAGGAGAACTCAGACCTCTCCAGTGAGAGAAGGGATAGGTAAAACCAAGCCCTTCTTCCAGAGACGGGGGAAGAAAAGCCCGAGCAGCCCCAGGAGCTGCTGCTCTGCGGTGGGTACCAGTGCACCAAAGCGCAGTGCTGCAGAGACCTCTTGCAGCACACAACTGCTACTGCACTCACGCACCGAGACCACCGAGCATCTCTTGGAGCCCCATGGTTTCTAAAGGAAAGAACGAGCTTTATAGCACACTGGTGATTTATCCTGTGCATCCCCAGGCAGGCTGCACCTGGTGAGGCTTTACAGCCTCAGTTGTTGTCATGCAGCACACACAAAGTGCCACCTACAGACGTTGCTCCCAGGTCTGGAGCTGAATCCACTTGCCAGATCCTCGGGTCTGTATGAAGCCACAATGATGTCCAAAAGGCCTTATGCAGGCACAAATATATCTCTGCATGAATTTGCTTGCAGGGAAAGTACTCTGAAGCATTCAAACCTCAGGCTGTCAAAGTACTTTTTTCATTGGCATTCTGCATGTCCTTTCATGAAAGGCATTTGGGGGATTGCATTTGCAAAGTGCTGCACCATTTGCTCATGAACCTGGAGCACCTGCCTTCCTCAGATGGAGAACACACAAACACCTGCAGATTGTGAGCTCTGAGTTGCAAGAGAACAGACTACAGCAACCAGATTTGCTGTCTGGTATCTGGGAAAGCAACAGCGAGGGCTCAAGAGGAAGAGCAGAGGGGCAGGTCTACAAAGGGAAACAAAAAAGGTCCATGGGTGGACCAAGAGACCCTATGGTCAGCTGAGGATGTGATTACTACACCTAGTCTGAGCAGTGATCAGGCTGGGATCCAGGCACCCACAATCACAAACCCATTCTTGCTGGCAAACCACAGAGCCCAGAAGTGAGAAGAAAAAGAAATCAGGATGACAAGAATAACCAGACTCTGCGCTTTGGGACTAACAGAAACAACCCTGGCAGCCAGGACCTCTCTGGCTGGATGCAGAGGCCAGGAAGGACCAGGGCAGATGTGTGGCCACTGTCACCATCACACCCAGCTGTTGGGAGGGGACAACCAGCCAAAGGCAGGCAGAGAAGCTGTGCCAGGGAGAGGCACCTCCTCACCCTGACCAGAAACTGGCCCAGGCCCTGCCAGCACAAGCCTTCCTGTGCTCAGCAAGACTGAGCCATCCAAAAGCGTTTGCTGTTCCACACAGCCAGACCATCACTGGCTGCAGCCCAAAGCATCCCCAGCCCACCCCGTATCACCGAGACCCCAGCCCAGCCTACAGCACCAATGAGAAAACGCGTTCAGTTTTCACATTGTGAGCCACTGGTCCTGCCACGGAGGAGGAATACTCCAGCTCACAAAATAATGTCTCGCTTATTTTTAATCACTGTAGTCGTCTTATTTCACACAAACTTCAAATACTAAAGATGCAGTGCACATTTTTAGCAAGTCTAGCTTAGAGAAGCAGAGTAGAATTGGAAGTTGGCAAAGGACTGCTTTCCTCCTCCTCAGCCCCACTGCTTTCTCTGCATTTGACACTCCTTGCCCAGAAGCAAAATGCTAACACATCGGAGGCTGGAAAGTCACTGCTTTTCTCCCCGCCAGCTCTTGGGATGCTCCCTCCACCACCTCCCAAGGCAGCCTTGCGTTCCGTCAGCATCCCCATCACCGTGTGGGCTGCGCAAGGCTGAACCCAGGCTGCTCCTTCCCAATGCAAAGCCAGCAGAGGGAGCAAACACTGCGGGTTTGCAGGGAAATCAGAGCAGTTTTTAATTGTGGTTATTATATTTTGAATCTAGAAGTTATTTCCTAGCAGTTTGCTTAAGTTATTTGGACAGGACCAAGTTAGGACCAAAGCCAGCCTGTATCCTCTCTTATAAGAGCCCTGGAAAATATTATATAGCTCACCATTAGTATGCAACCTGCAAAATGGCAGTATTCAAACCACAACTAAAGTCTGTTCCTCAGCAGTAAACACCTTCCAGATTCAAACACAGGGTTCCACAGCTACTGTCTATTTATTTTAAAGCACTGTACTCTCAAACCCGTGAAAGGCTGCCCATCAGTGGGTCTCACATCACTTACAACAAACAGGAGAGGCTTCCTACAGGTGATTTACAAATACAATGTGGTTTGCCCTTTATTAAATATTAAATAACAACAAATAGGTTTAAAGAGAAAATTGCTGAGTAATTTCCCTTCACAGAACTGGAAAACCTCTATAACACCAGAATTCTGCTTCTTCCATCTGAGATAGGGAGCACACACTCCAGTTCTGCCTGTGGGTCCCCACAACCAGAAGAGGTGCACCCCACAGGGCTGTGAACGCTTTATACAAGTCAACATCTACACACCCACCCCATGGGTGCACTGAGCTTTTTAGCTGTGAGTGGAGGAAGGCTGCAGCGGGGCCAGGGAGCAAGGGTTTGCAAAGTGCAGGAGGGGAGAGTGTTTGCAAGCTTTTGGGAATCCGCTGTGTGTCATCAGCACTGACCAAATATCACACACGATGGAGGTAAGCAAACAGGGTGCCACCCGCTGGCCCTTTGCAAAGCCATTAAACCTCCATTGATGGAGTGTTGCTCGCACCCGGGTTCTTCGCTGCTATTCCCAGGGTTGTTGTTGGAGTTTGTAACTTTTCCACACTAACATGATGCTTTCGGCCACAAACACACCCTGACTGCAGGCAAAGGCTTCTTCAGCTGTACTGGCAGTCCAGCGCAGGCACTCCCAAGACAGTTGAGAGCACCAGAAAGACGCCCCAATAGCCGAAATGTGACACAGGCTGTGCCCTGCTCACCTAACCTCTGCAACAGGAAGAGAATCTATGGCTGAGCCAGTATTTTCTGAAAGGAAAATGAAATTCTGTCTCTCACCCATTTGCAGCTTACTGCGAAACATCACACTGGCTCGCAGCACTCGCGTATCCCCTCGCTCTCCTGTGGGGCTGTAAATTGTCCCAGCATGCCGGGTGTCAAGTTGCTAGCGCTTTCCTCAACCTGTAAGTCTGTACACCTCTGCCCATCCCTGCTGCAGAGGCAGGTGGGCAATTAAAGACACACAGACCTACCCTCGTGTGGAGCTGAAGACAGGGCAGAGCTGAGCTGCCACCGGGCAAACACCGGAGCCCCATCCCAGCTGCCCACAGTGGCAGCATGCTGGGAAATGCAGCCACAAACATACAATCCCCAAAGGGAAACAGGGGAAACCAGGCAAAGCCAGGGCAGGGTCAGGAACTACACAAGTTCATGGAGCTCCAGGGAATCAACTCAATAAGCACCGCAGCCCAGCACTGTCCCAGCAGGTTGTCAGTGTTTCTGGCCATCTGGCTTTGGTTGATGTTTGGATTTAATTTTCTTTTTCCTGTTCTCACAGACAAGTTCCTCTCCGACCACAGAAAGGACGAGAAGGTTAGGAAGGTAAGCACAAAGTAGCAGCCAAGCACAGTTTGGGAATATCGGCAACATCAGTCTGACGTTCATACAGGCAGATGTTGCTCCAGAAAAACAAGACTTTGAATGAGCTGCAGTTTGGACATTTAAAATAGACAAACTACATCTTTATACGTCTCACCAAAACCCAGCTCCAGATTCCCTCATAAGCAGACAATCAACACAGCATGTTGGTTGACATTAAGCAAAACTCCCCCTCCCAACCATCAGAGTCACCTTGGCATGAGCAGGGGATCAAAAGCCCTTTGGTGGAGTAGGGCACCACTGCACCCACAGAGATGTCTAGCATACAGTAAAACATCCCAGTGTGCCCAGACCCATCCTTCCATGCATATGATGCTAAAGAAGGAGATTTGGTGTGAACATTGAGTTAGGCTGTATCCCTCCCTCCCTTCCCCACATAGCCATCCTACCCCAGTGTGCTGGAGCAACACCTCTGAGATGCTGAACCCTTGCCCGGATTTGGATGAAGCTGCCCTATGCGCACAGAAAGCCCTGGGGAAGGCTGGGAGTGGGAGAGGATGAACAGAATAAACCTCCATCCATCAGGAAGGCACACTAAAAACGTTACTGCACAAAGGGGGAACATCCTGCTCCCAAGCCCTGAGCCCCAAGCGGTCCATGTGCCACAGGCAGGATGGCGAGGAAGGGCTGGCAGAGCCCAGGCAGGAGGCTTCACTGAGCAGAGAGCCAGCATGCACTGCAGAAGCAGCAGAAGCAGAAAAAATTATAATTATTTGCTCATCTCATGCCTGTCTCAGCTAAGCTCTCGAAGGCATTTACATTCATAAGCATCAGAGTCACCAAATTTTGATATTAAATGCCCAAGGTACAGAATAAATTCCGAGACGGCACTGGGAGATTTTAGGCAGAGACACAGCCTAGAGCGAAACAGCCCATGGCAGAGGTGAACAGGAAGTGTGTAACACTCCAGTCCAATCCAGTGCCTGAGAAAAATAACCACTGCTACTCTGGGATCCCACTGCCCTGCCCATGCCTTGCAGCTCAGAGACCTGCTGACCCTGTGATGGGAGACAGGTGCCAGAGATGCTTGGCTCAGGCAGCTCCAGCAGGGAGGGGAGCCGGCATGGCTGGCCAAAAACCTGTTGAGCAAAACTCATCCTCAGAAGATGCCCTGGCACCCACCGAGCCCCTCCACACCCATCAAACAAAGCAGCAGCATCTCCCTATGGTGAACGGCATGTACAGCACTGAACCTGCACAGCATCTCGGGGCCACTTCAATCTCTATGGTGCATTGGCTGCATGTCCCCAATTCCAAACAGCAGCCATAGGAACATCCATCCCAGCTCATTCAGTTTACACTGTTTATCACAGATACCTGCTCCCAGTTCGGCTGTGGAAGTGTAGGATGTATCACACTGTCCATGTATGCCACCAAGAACCCCCTCTCTACCAGCCTGGCTTTGAGTGGTCCCCACAAAGCTGCTCCATCTACTTCCTCCCCACAGGAGACATTTCCCTTTGTGTGGGGGTGCTAAGAGCAGACCCACAGCGCACACACTCTTCCCAAGCCATCACTGCTTTTACTACAGGCACTGTGAAGCACTTGCTGGGACACTACAAACTGCCTTTGCAATTAAAACCACAGTCATCAAAGAAATGAGCCGGGTACGTTTTGGTTGTGAGCATTACTGTGTTGGTTCCCTCCCGCACTAATTTGCAAAGCCGAGTGATTCACAGGCAGCCTCTCCCACTCGGTGCCAGCTCCCAGGGACTGCTCTGCTGCCTGCTCTCCAGTGAATAAGCTGCTATCTGGCTCAAGTATCATATTATTTATCAGGTTCCTTTTTTTTTTTTTTAACTACTCATCAATGATCAATTGTCAGCAAGTAAGCGATTTGCCAATGTGGGGTTGGGCACAATTAGATGATACATAGCATGCATTCTTCATCTACCTTTGCCTTTACCTCCTTAAGACAGTCACTGCAATTGTGCCTCACAAAACTGAGGGCAGCATGTGCGTAGATCCAGTATGACACTCATCACTATACTCCACCTCTTCATGAAACACAGTTGACCTGCCTTTGTATGGCTCCAGCCTCTAATTTTATCTTGTTTTTTTTTTTTTTCTTTTTTTTTGGTT
>VYXH01008049.1:215364-250191 GCA_013397275.1 Burhinus bistriatus
TTTTTTTTTGGTTACATTGAACACACAGGGCACAAAAAAGCATCAACTGCCTGTTTGCTAACATTTTCTGAAATCGGGTGACAGAGCGAGCAGTTTTTGTTGTCGGAACACAACCAAATAAACAAAAGCAAGCAGGAGAGTGTTGCCACCAGTGTGATTTCACTGGCATCAGTGAGATTACAGCAGGGCTGAGCCTGACTTTGCTGTCACCATAAGCATCACATCAGAGCCTCCGGCTCTGGTGGCACACAGGCGACAACACACTGCACCAACAGACTCGGTAAGTCCCTGCACACTTAGGAACAAGACCAAACCATCAGGATAACGCAGGGATGGGTCCCACTAAGCAGAAATTGTTCTGCTCCCAGCTCTGCCCAGCTCGCCTGGCACCAAAAACCCAGACGGGGATATCCACATCCCATGGACCAGTATTGCTCTGGGGCAAGGGGGCTTCTGCACAGAGCCGTGCACTCCAGCTCCCCAACATCAGGAACAGGAGAAGTTTGTGGACTGATGTCCAGAATCCACAGGAATAGGAAAACCTGGATGGGTACATGTCAGCTGGTGCCTGCCTCCTTCTACAGCCCAGGCACTGTTTGTAACTACACCGAGCACCAGATTTGACCAGGTTTCTGCCACAAAGCAAGTTTGTCTCCTCACTGCCTCCTTTTTCCAGGCTCTACCATTCCAGTTAGCCTTTTCTCCTTCATTATGGGTTTTGTAAGGCAACTGCTCAACTCATCTGTAGAGCTTCCAAGACAAAAAGGGCTCTAAGTCTTTCCCGGAATGCACAGACATTTCATAACAGAAAAAAATACCATACAAAAATAATAATAATTAAAAAATGAAATAAATCGGTTCATGAGAACACAGTCAGGTGAGCAACACAACTTTGACTCTCACCTATTTGAAACACGCATGAACTAAAGCAAGCAGAAGTGTCAAGCACCAGGGAAGGCAGAGCTAGACCAGCTGCTGTGGCAGGGTAATGCCACTCACCACTCTCCTCCGTCTCACCTGTGCAAACTGGCTAGCTCTTCTGTGGTGCACAAAAAGCAGCATTTCATTTCAGAGGAGCAGAAGAGTCAGAATAGAGACCTGCTGCAAATCAACCTAATGACCCATCTATCACTAGCACACTGGGACCTCGGGGCACTGCTGGCTCTTCCTCTTGGGGGAGCAGCAGGATCTGCACCATCAGTTTAATAGGTTTCCTTATAACATCAAAACAGTGGGCAACACCAGAACAGCTGGCCTAGATAGAGTACTTCAAATTCCCAAGGGGAAGACGACAGACTACAAATTCAGAGCCCTGCTGTAATATGCAGACTGTCCAAGCAGTCATCACAGACAGTGACTCAGTCCTCAGTGACCTCCTTTAATGCTCCGTAAGGCTAATGCTGAGTTTAATAGGGTTAATTCTGCCTTTAAGGATCATGGCTCCTGTGAAGACAAGAAGTTTCATCATAGACTGTAACATGGCTCTTCTCCTCCCCCCAGGCAAGGGACACTGCAGAAAGCCCCACCCCTACTCCTCACTGCCTGTCTTGGAGGCAGCGCAGACCTAGCTGGGCATGAAACCCAAAATGGTCTCTTGTCCATCACTGAGTGACCCAAAACAACACCCGCAAGGCCTCAGAGCACAGCCCCAGCCCTGGCCACTGCCTCCATCACAGCACGGACACACTGGACCCACTGGGGCAAGGCAGGGGATCCATGCGAGAGACATATCAAAAGCAATCAAATGCTCCTCCTTCTCACAGGCAGAAACGTTGCCAACATTACAAGCCTTAGAGGAGTTAAAAGGAAAGGCTTATTAGAAGGAAAACTCATTGCAACAGTCACAAAAATTGGAATTCATTTAAAATTCAAATTATGCAAATTCAAGTAATCTGTACATGCAGATCCATCACATGCTAGCAGTGGGATCACAGACACATGCCACCAGCTACGTGGCCGAGAGAAATCCACCATCCACCACGCTCTGGGAGAAAGGCAGGTGTGCTTGCCGCCAGCAGACATGGGAAGGGCGGCCGCTCCTGGGGAACAGGGCCAGAGCAGGATTCGCAGGTGCTCCCTCCGCACTGGTAGGGAAGCGGAAAGATGCCTTGGCAACACCAGCAGCGCTCCAGCACACCACACCCCGGGGTACAGGGAGGCAAGCCTCAAATGTTTTCAGATGAGCTACAGTAAATTCTCCCTTGGAGAAGCTTAGAAGCCCACAACCAACACGAAGCCTTCGTTAGGCAGAGAGCCTAATCAAATGGATATGACACAGCTGCACAGCACAGGATGCACACAGGCAACACACCTCTGCCCCACCTCCATCCACCCTGCCAGGGCAGGGTCTTGGCTGCCCCCTCGAAAGCCCTGCATCAGGAGCCTCTCCCCTCAACTCTCAGCAATTCCCAAAATAGAAAGCCGAGCAGCTGCATCACAAGGCAAAGGCAGCTCAGACTGTCAGCGTGGAAAGAGCAAAGCCAGAAATCTAGCGTTACAAGCTGGGTAAGTGCAACAGCCCAGAAAAATGAATCAAGCTTTAAATATGGACTTTCCTAAAAGGTCCCAGATGAGCCACTGCAGAAAAGGCAAATCATATTCTCACCTGTAAATGCTCAGCCATGCACAAGGACAGCGGCTCTCACCTGGCACCAATTTCTCCACCTGCCACGCTCAGAGAGCTGAGGCTGGGCAGAGCAGGCATCACACAGCAGGGCCAGGGCACAACATGAACCCAGAGGAAACTGCAATGCCTCCAGCACGGAGATGGAGACTAATTACCAAACCTTGAGAGGACATGGAGCCCCGCGCTAGCTACCTCTTCTTGGAAATAACTTCCCCAGCTTGGCAGGATCTTTACTTTGAACTTAAAAACCAGGCTGTCTAGCTGTATGGAGAATACTGGCCCTGTACCGGCCCAAGCCTCAGCTTACGAGCTGCCAGCTCAGCTTCCCGCATGCTCACTGCCCCGAGTCTCCACTGAAGAGCCCTGCTGACACCCTTTCCAGGTAGGATGAGTCTACTTTTCTCAGTAAGTCTCACAAGGTCACAGCCCATGGCCAAGCCTACAGCACCAACATCTTTCAGCTGTTAAAACACACCAGAAATGACATAGCAAGATTAAAAAAAAATAAATAAATAAGAAAAAACAACCTACAAAAATCCTGTTGTCTGTCAAGGAACAGAGCAATCAGCTCCATGGGTACACCATGGAAAGCTAAAGGTCCCCAAAATCTCGTGAAGTCAAAAGTCAAAGCAAACCAGCTGCAGACAGTTCAAAGAGCTGCTGGCATGGTGCTGAGCAGGCAGCAGGCTGGCCCCACAGGCAGGGGGCAGAGGATTGCTCCGTGGGGAAGGGCAGAACCCACCTCTCTGCAGGTGCCAAGATGCTGGTTGGGCTTGACAGCCCAAGTCCTTCCACACTTTTTGCACCCATCTCCACTGCAGAAGGGAGGCTGTGGGCTACAGGTCCCACAGAGATACTGAAAGACCATCTCCGAAAGAGGAACGGTCCCCAACACCTCAGCAACCTCTTCTCCTTCTTGCTCTCCTGGGTGCAGCTGGGGGCTGCAGATCCAGGCTGAAAGACAGATAAAGGAGATGTCCATGCCTTACCCCACAGCAGGACCGCCTCACCTTAAACACCTCCAGTGTTGTTCAGCTGTTCATTGCACACCCCAGTCCGCTTCAGCTCTTCTCCATCCCTGAGTCTGTCACCTGCTTCCCAAATCCAAGGCAGCAGCTCCCACAGAGACAGTTCACAGGTGCCGCTGGCAGCACAAGGGTCGTGACCAGCTCCACCAGATTCACCTGCATGGGCGTCTGCTGCTGCTGCGCGTGGAAAAGCATCAACACGCTGCCAAGGTCAGAACCATCCTCCCAGGGGGAAAAGGAGCAGCTACGTTCAACAATCCATCCAAGCACAAGCAAACAGGGCAAGTCCCCCAAACCACACCATACAGCAGTGACACAGCCCAGGGGGTGCCAGAAGCAGCACAGCTCTGTATGACATGGGAGGAGGATCAGCCCCTCCTCCAGGCTACAGGAAAGTTAATGACTTCAAGAGGTCTCAAAAGATGAGTCTGTGTCAAGCCTACGGCACAGTGAGCACCACTGCCTTGGCCGGCAGCTCTCAGCTGCGCTTTGGGTTGCATGGGTGCCCACTCCCCCCTCCACTCCCATTGTACTGATGCTCTCACCCATTTCTAACCAACACCAAGTGCTTTTCAGCACGGGGACATCCGAGCCCTCATTACAACCCCGAGGCCGGTAACGAGGCAGGAGGAAGGCCATATGAACCCCTGTATCGGGTGTCCCTGGGAAAGAGAAGCAGCAAAGCCCATTAAACATTGATCAGTCTCCCACAGCTGCAGCGCAGCCCTGGCATGTTCCTGCCATCCCACCACCAGGACGCTCCGAAGGGCCAGAAAGGGCTGAGCTGCCCCAGGGTCTCAGCGCTGGCTCGTCGCTTGCCCCAGCCCCTCACTGTGCCTGTCCGCAAACCCTCAGAAAGACCCAGTTGCTTGTGCAGGTGAGGCAGAGGACAGGAAAACTCATTTCCTACTTTCAAGTTTGTTTTGTACTTCAGACAGCAGCACCCAGACACAAGGCGCTCACCCCACACATCACCCAGCTAAGCAACAGCCACCTCCGAGCCAGCGACAGCCCAGTGGGAAGCGGGGAGCCAGAAACCCTGCCAGGCAAGACAGGCAGGGGCTCTGCCACGATGTGGGCAAACTCGAGCTGCTGCCGCCACCTGCTCCACCAGGCTGGAGCGGTCTCTCTTTTTCTGTTGTTTTGGTAATGCTGTGCATAAAAATAGCTCTCCGACATGTTGATGGTTTTGGGAAGCTGCACGCGTGTCAATGCAGGGGGCCAGACGCCCCAATACTCACAAACTGCCGCCGCAGCTTGGTCTTGACACGCTCGGCCTTCGTCTCTGCTGGGTGGATGGCATAGCTGAGGGACCCCAAGTGGTTGTCGACCGACAGGCTCTTCCTCATGTAGAAGGAGCGGGTGCGGAAGTAGCTGAACGGGGCATCCTCCACCGCCGTGCTGAGTTGGGGGTCCCTGGGGGGGTCTGTGCAGTCATCCTCCAGCCGCCAGGCCTCCCCTGGGGAGCAGAAGGACAGGCCACCCCATCAGAACTGCAGCCTGGACCATGTCCTACCCCTCCAGCCCACTGGTGGGGATGCCCAGTGGGCAGCCCGGAGCCCCTCTGCCCATCCCACACCCACCAGCATGCTGTTGGGGCACAGGTGCTGAAGGAAGGACTCACTCCCCAGAGGGCACATTCCTGCCGCAAGCCCCTGTGGAACCCTTGCCCCCACCTGCCCCAGGCAACAGCCCCTGCTCCCACCCCATCCAGCTTCACGTACCTACAGTCCCCAACACCTTCCTGGCAGGAATTGGTCAAATACAGTTGAGCACAACAAAGACTTGGCCAGAGTCAGGGCCTCCAGCGTTTCTGCAGATTATTCAGAACAATCAGCAAACCAAAATCCTAACACTTAAAAACTTCCTGCTATTTAACTCTAATAGGGTTATCCCATTTAAAAGGGTCATTTATAAAGAAATAAGAAAATTTCACTCATTCTTCACCCAAAGTCCAATAAGACATTCCACATTAAAAAAAAAGTTTTGGGTTGTTTTGTTTGGTTTTTTTAAAGAATAAAACAATCAGAACCACATATAGTTCTTGCTACTGGCATTAATGCACCTGTATCAAACCTCTCTGCTGCAGGTATTCACACGCTCTGTACTTGGTGACGATAATAAATCTTGCTTTGTGAACAAGAAAACTGAGGCACCACAAATGTTGCAAATTGCAAAGAGATTTACTGCCTCCAGAAAACTCTTTATGGTGTGGCCAAGAGCAAATCAACAGCCAGACTGAGGACAGAAACCAGACCTCTGGTCTCCTCGAGCTCTGCGCAGCCCATCGCCAGCAGCACCATCTGACACAGCACTGCAGGGCTGGAGCACCCAGAGAAAAAACCTCATTGACGCTGAAAAAGCAGTGACAGCAGAGGACAGTCGGGATCACGCAGAGCTGGCACTCCCGGGGTAGGACTGACCATATTTCATTGCAACAAAAGGGAAAAATAACAAAACACAATAGGAAATGTCTCCATAATATCACTGCTCTGCTCTTTTCCGAGCAACTTGGATGTCACATAGTTTTTGTTGCCAGTCTCATCTTTACATCTGGAGTTTGCCGTGCCTCCCACCCCTGAGCCAAAATCACTTCTCAATAGCCGTAACAAATAAACAATAAAACCCTCTTGCTCAGTTCTTGTAAAAATGATCAATTATTAGCCATTGCAGCCCAAAAGGGCATCTCACATGATTGTCTTCAGAAACTCTCCCCCTCCTGCAGCCTCTTCCCAAGGCAAGATCATTTGTCTCTGGTTTCTGAAAAACCCAGCATCTTTGGGCAGGAACAATCATGACCCTGCTACGCCAGGGCCGAGGAGCAAAATACTTCCAGAGCTTAAAGCAAATAAAGGCCTTAAGGTAAAAACCAGCCACAAAGTGAGTGAAGTCCAGTTTACCCAGGAAGGCTGTGGGTTTTATATTGAATACAAGAGACAGGCTGGCCGCTGCAGCTTCAGAGCAGCGACCAGCCACTCCATCTTCTGTGTCTCAACAGAAGTGTCTCTTCCGCAAGCTCCTTGAGCTATTTAAGGTGTAAAGACAGTTCACTGCATGCAAAGTTCTGCTAGTGGATCTGAAGGCAACTCAGCAGAACTGAGAGGACAAGAGGGAAGAAGGGAAAGGCAGAGAGCTTAAAAATGCAAACAAAGAGGCAACCTGGAGCGCAGCACTACCTAGCATCACATCTTTTTTTCCCCTCCCTTACTTTCAATTTAATAAGCTGCTGCTGCTCCTCTCCAAATGTCAACTCATACAACACAGGAACTGCTGTTTGAAAGCTGTGATTATTCAAGGCACAAACACGTCAATCGGAGCCCAGATCCAGACTGCCACCGTGAGATAGCATCGCTCCAAGGATGCAGCAGGAAACACCGCGACACAGGCACCGAGCCCAGGACAAGACCCACCCAACACACAGGAAAATCGCACATGGAAGGAGGAACCAGTCCCACTGTCCCCGTGCTCATCTGCAATGGCTCAGCCACCACCTACACCACCTTCTGTCCCCAAGGCTGTCCCTTCCCAGCCCCACAGCATGCCCAGACACAGCCACCACTGCTCTGTTGCCCTGGATGAGGGAGGGCCAAGGCTGCATGCTGAACGTAGCACAGCTGCTGGGATATAAGGGAAAGGACAGTCACCTGCTGCACCCACTCCACCATGTGGGACACCTCTCCTGAGGATGAAAGAGTTGTGATTCCATGCCCTAGAGATCAACAGGGTCACCTCTGGTCTCACTGATACCAGTTTCCCACAGATTTTGCTGCTTTTGGTCTCTTCTCTCTCCAAGGGGCTACAGGTCGCTGCATCCTCCAGTGCAGTCCTAGAGCAGGACCAGCAGCAAAGCTGCTCCCTGGCCTGCCTGAGAGGTGGTGCCCTCCAAACCTCTCTCCTCCTCAGGGGGAGAAGGACCTCAGGCAGTTCTGAGGAGAAGGATCTGGGGATCCTGGTAGATAGTAAATTATCCATGAGCCAGCAATGTGCCCTTGTCGCCAGGAAGGCCAATGGAATCCTGGGCTGCATGGGGAAGAGTGTGGCCAGTAGGTCGAGGGAGGTCATTCTCCCCCTCTACGCAGCACTGGTGAGGCCACAACTGGAATACTGTGTCCAGTTCTGGGCTCCCCAGCTCAAGCGGGACAGGGAACTACTGGAGAGAGTCCAGCGTAGGGCAACAAAGATGACTGGGGGATTGGAGCACCTCCCTTATGAGGAAAGGCTGAGAGAGCTGGGACTCTTTAGCCTGGAGAAGAGAAGGCTGAGTGGAGACCTTATTCTTGCTTATAAGTATCTAAAGGGTGGGTTGGAGGAGGATGGAGCCAGACTCTTTTCAGTGGTTCCCAGTGACAGGACGAGGGGCAACGGGCACAAGTCGGAACATCAGAAGTTCCATTCAAACATAAGGAAAAACTTCTTTAGGGTTAGGGTGACAGAGCACTGGAACAGGCTGCCCAGGGAGGTTGTGGAGTCCCCTTCTCTGGAGATTTTCAAGACCCACCTGGATGCAGTCCTGAGTAGTGTGCTCTAGGCATTCGTGCGTCAGCAGGGGAGTAGGACTAGATGATCTCTAGAGGTCCCTTCCAACTCAAAATTCCATGATAGGCTATAGTCCCTCCTTCCCAGGCAGAGATAGCCACTGCAGAGGGAGCCAGGACCTTGACTGCCCCAAAAAGCTTTTCTGCATGCTGAAGGAGCTTGTTCCTGATTTCTGCCAAACAAGTAAATCAATGATCAAGCCCAGAACATTCAGAAGGGAAAGATCAAGAAGTCCCTGGAGAGGAAATGCCAGGGACAGAAGCAAGCCCAGAGGCTGGAGGCCAACTATCCTTATGCTCTTCTGCCTTGAAGCAGAGAAGCTCACCTCTCTGCCACCCAGAGCCAAGCCTGGTAACATCAGCACCTCTAAAAGATAAAGCATCTTCTTGGGCTTGGCAACACCAATTGCTACAAAATCTTTCTTCTTTCTGAATTTGAAGTATTGGGGAAGACATGCACCAGCAGACAGAGGGGGCAGTCAGGACAAAGACCCACTGCCTCTCCAATACTTCCTCTCTCAGCATGGACAGGCTGATCCCTCAGCTGCTGCAAGCAACACAAAAGGTTTTCCTCAGCACCAATGCTGATGCACAGGCTGGTGTAAAAATGCACTTCTGTTCCTCTCCCGCACAGGGGGTGGCACATTGCCCAGGTACCAGGCTGAAGTCTCAGAGCTAGGAGTCTTCCTCTCGTCCAACAGCACGTCACTGCAGAAAAGACCACAGGAGCCAGCACCAGTACCCAGCTGAAAACACAAGGTAGGAATCTTCACAAACAAATCTGTTTCAGGAGGGGGCCATGTGCCCATTCTAAGTTCAACAGAGATGCAAGATTGACACTCATCCAGATGTTGTGGAAGGCCACCCAAAACATCCCTGTGAGTATTAGGAAAATTAATTCCAGAGTCCTAGTCTAAGGTCAAATCCAGACACTTCCTTTCAGCTTCTTTCTTTTCCTCCCAAGGGCTTAATTCCCAACAAGCTCACACCAATTGTGCTACCAGTTAGGTTCTTCCCAGCTTCACAGTGGGGCATGGAGCCAGTTTCTAAAGAACTCAGCATGTTGCACGGCAGACAAAGAGAGAGGAGGAAGGTGAAGAGCTCCAACATGGTCTGCTCCTTCCAAGTGCACGGCAGAGGGATCTGCAAGGGGTCAGGCACGCAAAACACATGCAGCAACCTGCCCGTACAGGCTGGGCAGGTAAGAGCTGCAGGCAACCAAAGGCTGAGAAGCAGCCCCTGCCTGCTGCAGAAGAAAGAGCACAACAAAAAGTGTTTCTCAGTCTCCTCCCTAAAACTTCACAGGGGCACAGGAGAAGGAAGTACAAGAGAAAGGCAACTCATTTCTCTGTGCTGCCAGCGTGTGTGAAGCCTCTCGGCACACTGCAAAACATGACACCAAACGGATAACGGTTTGGACAAGGCAGGAGCTGCGCTTACCCCTGTTTGACCAAGTCCTGTTTGTTCTTGTTTCCCCCTCGCTATGTCGCAGGCTTAGGGCCATGAGGAGTTTTGGGTTAACCCAGGAGAGCTGCTCCAGGCGAGGGGGCAAAGAATGGAGAGCTCTGAGCCTGTCCCAGCTGAGCACACCACCACTTATTGCAGGTTACCTGGAGGCGAACAACAAAACCAGACCAACAGGAAACACAGTTCACCATCCCTCAGCTCTCCTGGCCATCCTCAGGGCCCCAGTTCCCCATCAGACACCTTGATGCCTGCACAAGGACCTGCACAGGAGCTGTGGTGCCACAGCAGAACAATCTTCTGTGAGCTCCCACAGAGTGACAGGGCACTGCCCTCCTCCGGCACTGCCAGGCTGGAACCACAGGACACAAAGCAAAAGGCTGGGGAACACATCGTGGCGGTCACATCAGTATGTCACACGTCTTATCCGTGCAGGAGGAGACAGCTTCTCCCACCTCACTTGGCAACTTCTCTGCTTGTGGCCCCAAGGACAGTGGTGAGCTAGAGCCCAGTTTCTTCCCCGCGGAGTGGTGAACTCCCCCTGAAGATGAGCTTACCACCTCTCCCACAAACAGCCCCTGCTCCTGCCAAAGCCTTGCACCCCTGTGGGCAAGCCTCTTCCTGAGGTGGCTTTGGCTATGCATCCCCCGCTGCAACTGGCTCTGTGTCCCCCATCCTCAAACGCGGAAAAGGGGCACCTGCTCAAAGCAAACTCAAGTTCTTGAAGGAAAAGATCTTCTCTGCCTCTTGAAACCCTGCAGCCCAGCTCTCATTCATAAGTACTTGTGGAAATCCTGCTTTCCTCACCAGCATACCGAGGCTTGTTAACCTCCTGCACCATACACTGCTCTGCTCTTGTCCTGCTGTCCAGATGTCACACCCTGCTAGCAGTGCAATCCCTGCAGCACAAGCATTGCTGCATCCCTGCAAGCGAGGCCAGATCTTCTGCACTGATCAAGGCCACTGCTTGTTGTCCCAGGGCTAAGATAAATTTAGTGCTGTGTATTACAGGTAAATACTGCCAAACCCGTGATCCAGGCTGCGAGGGACTGATACAATAACCAGGCAATGCTGAGAAAAGCATCTTTTTTTTCTCCTCCACGATAGCATGCTGATAGCCTTAATGAGTAGCTAATTAGCAGTTCCTAATTGAGTATCAAGGAGCCAGGAGAAGAACCTGAGAGGATCTGGACAGAAAACAAGGCTCTGGCTGTGGAGGGAGCCTTCCAACCTATGAGGGTTTTCATACTCCTCTCTCTTCTTGCCATCCTAGGCACCTTCCAGCCATGAATAAAGCAACATCCTAAACTCTTGTTATGTGCAATCAGGGCTTTTCCTTGCACCCGCTGTGCGGGGAGGGTCGTGCACACAGGGTTTGCTCTATGGTGGCTGTTCACTGTGCACAAGCATGTCTGCACTCACATGAGAGGAGGCGTTTGCAGCACAAGGTGATGAGGTTTGCAGTGGGTCTGACTCACACCGGGACTTCATCCCACAGTCTTACACCAGCCTCCCACTCCCTCCCTCCACCTCCAGCACAGCTCCCTGGAAGCACTAGCACACCAACCAGGGACCTGCCAGGTGCTGAAGTGCTCTGGGTGCCGTGTCCTTCACAGCTGATGTCCTCTCAGGCACAAGTCCTGCAGAGCACTTTGTTTTGCCCTCCACCAGGTAGCAGACCTCCACCATTTATTCAGGTCCATCCTTCCAAACCATGACCCAGGAAATCCTGAGGGCTCACAGAATGTCATAAGCCATCTTTGTTTCCAAGCAATGGGGTTGCCTGCAATTACCTGCCTACTCACAAGTGTCCCACTCCCTCGTGTCCCCAGGAGTCAGCTACACAAGGCTTTCCCACGGGTCCTCCCTCCCACACTGACACCCACTCTAACAATTTGATAGGCTGAAAGGAAAACCACAGGTCCCGCACGCAGCAGGGAGCAGTCACTTGAGTGCTGCAGCAACCCAGGGGCACTGCTGCAACCAGCACAGCAGGATGGGCTCAGTGACATGCCAAGACCCTCTCTATGCACGACTTTTGGGAGAATTAGTAGCAGCAGGAAATGAAACGCAGCCTGCAGAGCATTCACATTAATCCAGGGTTTGGACAGCTGCTCTGCTGGGTAGCTCACAGTGATTTGTCTGTGAGCGGGACAGATTTAAAAAATAAGAAAAAAAAAAATTCAGAGGTGCTATTTGAAGGGAGCTGTTTTATAAGGACTTTATTTAGTGCTGGATTGTCAGCCCTGGTTTGCAGGCCTTATCTTTGTTTCAGTGCTAATAATCCCTTTCCCCATCATTTTTATGGCCCCGGTATGATTCCACTGGGACCAAAAGCACTGAAACACTTTGGCTATCAACAGTTTTGCCAACAAACTTGTTCAGAGCAGCTGGTCCAGCCACGTTAGTATTTCATCAGATCAGCACAAGAGTAGAAGAACACGATAAAAAACCCTCAGCTGACCTGAAGGTCAACACACACTACCCGACTGGGGAGCATTTGCTACAGCAAATCCCCACCCCAGGCCAGGACCATGGGAAGAGCACAGCAGTGCCACTCTCTGCCACTGCTCCCGAGGGAGACCAGCAACAAGTACCCTGAAGTCACTTCACGCCGTAGAAAAGAGGCACTTTGGCTTGTTGCAGAGGCCAGAGCCACTGAGGCTGCAGCTTGCCATGGCATATGTGGCCAGGAGATGCAGCTCACCCAGAGGCAGAAGGCTCTGAGCGGCACCTCCCCACATCGAGTGGCTTTTATGAGCTGACTCTGCTTTTCATCAGCATAACATGAAAGACGGGGAGGTTTAAGTAACAGGCTCAAAGAAAGGCTCAGAGACGGGCAGAAAAAAACCCAACCTCATCAAGAAGGGCTGGTTTTGAAGCAGGATAAACTCCACACAGACTGGGATTGGATTTATTGTGTTATTTGTGCCCTTGGAGAATCAGGAAAGATTTGCTAGGATTTTGCAGGCCCCCAGGGCAGAAAGGGGTGGAAGCTCACCCTGGCTCTGTGGCACTCACCGGTAGAAGGGACCGTGCAGCCTTTCTGGCAGTCGGAAGCCGAGTGCTTCTCGTAGGGCTTCTGCTCCGGCATCTCCTCCCTGTATGCCGTGGAGTCGAGGAGGGGAAGCCTGCTCAGGACCGGGGACTGCGGGATGCTGGGCAGTGTCTGGGACTTCCCCAGGAGCGGTCGCTGCGGCTTTCTGTCCAGAGACCTTGAGGGAAGAAAACACAGGACATATCCCTTTCAGTAGGTGGGATGGCTTCTTCAAGCCAGGACCCTTCTGTAACACACAATGCTGCCAGTGGACTGAAAGCATACAGTCCTTCCCAACACCGAACTGCACCTTCCGTTTGCAAAGCTACTGCTATTTTAGTAAAGCCTTCTCCCTTTGCCAGTGTATTTTAATTAGGATTTGCATCTCGAGCTGCAAGCCACAATCAGCATAAATAGTACATGAAGCATTCCAGCTCCGACCCCACCTCAAAACTCACAGATAATCAGAATTAAGCAAATAAACAAACCAGAGGGTTCAAGACTGAAGTGATACAAATTCCCTTTACAAGAGTTAAAAGCCTCACTTAACACTGAGCATCATCTGAGATGGCAGACTACTTTTCGTGGTGGGAGCCAGGTCATTCAGGGGTCCCAGGGACATACTCTATAGGGAAGGTCCAGACTACACCAAGACAGACTCACGCAGCAGGCACACCAATGTACTAGCAGTATGAACACAAGCCTCCTTCTCCTCCTAAACCCCAGACTATGCCAAGCCTGGCAGTGGGGCATGGGAGCAGGTCCCCTTTCTCCTGCTTAACCCCACAGTGTCCCTCAAGGGATGGTCCTCAGGTGCCGTCCTTGGAGATAACACTGGACTAAGTCATGCTGCAAAGATCCCAGAAATGTGATAAAAAGGAACAGTTGCCCAGCACTGCTGCAGTGTGAGGAGAGGTGGCAGGATCGCCCTGTGCCGAGGGCTGCAGGCTGGGATCACCCCAAGGCTGTCCAGCCCCATCCCCGCTGTCACAGAGCCCACAGCTGAGCTCGACTGAGCTCCCCAGCACAACCTAAGGGGGCTCAGAAAAGGGCCCTTCTCCACACAAGGCTGTTCCCAAATCTCATACTGAATGGTACAAAACCTTCAAATTTCCATCCAAAATTAAATTCTTCGCTGGTTTATGCTCATTTTTTCTTGTGCCAAAATTAACCTTTAGCTTAAATAATTATTTCCCTCTCTGGTGTTTGCTCCGATGATTAAGTTCCATTACACTGCAGTCACAGTCCCCTTCAGCCTGCGTTTTTCTAGGCTGATTAAGGCAAGTACTTTCAGCCTCCTCTCACAAAATGAGCTTTCATTCCCCTTGGTTGCTTCCCCACCCTTCAGCTTGGACCCAGCATCCTCCACCTGTCCCAGAGTATCACACAGAGCTGAGCTCCCTGTGTAGACGGCAGGGCAAGCATTTTGCCTCCCTGCACATAACAGCACTAAATTTTATCCTATTGCCACTAAGCCAGCCCTCAAGGTCACGCAGGGAGAGTCTATCATGCAAAAGCTCCTGACCCTCGGCGGCTGCCTGTCACCACTATGTTTATTATGATCGTTTTTCACTCCTTTTACAAATGTGACAGCAGCTCCCGATTGGTGTCGGCATCTGATGTAATTCACGGGCGAGCAGTGACAGAGGGGCTGGGGCAGAGCGATGGCACCATGCAGAGCTCCGGTGGGATGGGGATGCATCAGGCACACCGCAACGGATGCGGGCAGCGCCCCGTTAGAGCGCAGGAGCCACCGCCAGAGGTCAGGCAGCCCCAGCGTTCACCGTCGTGGTCTCTTACCCGGACCCTAAAAGATGTGTCCATCAGAGCTGGGAAGGGGAGCACATTTCAACATTTAGGTTCAGGAATTTATTAATTTCTGCATTAATCACATTTGCCTTTGATACCCAAGCTGCTGCTCGGCTCCACAAAGCTGTCACTGAGCACTCTGGGGACAGGGACGGCTGCAGGGACAGCACTGCCCCAGCCCTGGAGAGGCACCGGCTGCACAGCACCATCCTGCCCACTCCCAGCCCCACGCTTCACTCATATCCATGCAAAAACAAGCTACGCCAGGAGATACAAAGTCAGAATTAGCATCCTGAGTTGCTTCTATTTCAGTAAAATGTATGTACCTCTCATTGTAACAGATTTCCCTGGCACAAGATAACAGGGATGTAACTTAACACATCGCTGTGCTGCATAAATGAGTCCTGGGCTCTGCTGGAGTTCAAAACATTCCTTTTTTCTTGCATGTAAATCTCAGTGCTTTTAAACGTACCTTCGTATAGCTCCATCACCTGCAGAACAGCATTAGCATTTTAAGTGGTAACATCCCTTTGTGCCTACAGTGCCACTCACACAACTCACGCAGGGGTAAAAAGCAAAGAATGCACACCATTAGAGGAGCAATTTTTAAGTTGTGTAGCTGCAGACAATGATTTCTATCAGAAAGAGCAAAGCAACTAGAAAGTTGTTTCTATCCGAAATCTGAACTTGAATTCCCAAGCAAACTTCAGCTCTCTGGATCTACCACCTCGTGCACAACTCCAGAGGCCTCAGCAGCAACTGTCAGACGAGACCCGAGGTCTGCCACTCGGAAGTCACATTGCATCTATGTATGCTTCCCAAGCAGGCTCCACAGCAAGGTGTTATCAAGGATGCCACATTCCATTAGTAAAGATCCCTGATGGAGTGTAAAGCTCAATTAGAAAAGCCATAATCAACACTGTTACAGCCTATATTTAGCTGCTGTTTGGCATTTTGGCAGAAAGGAAAGCACATAATCAAGTCTTGACAAGGGTAGAAAAATCCTTCTGGCTGCGTGCAAGAGGAGCCCAGTGACAGCTCCATCAGTCCCAGTCCACGGCCAGACAGGGAAATGTGAGAACAGTCACCAGGGCCAGGTCCCCTGCCACCAGCCCTGGGGACAGCCTCAGGGCACAAGCTGGCTACGCCAGGCCAGGCAGAGTACAAGCCCAGCAGACTCCTCCAGCATCCCACACCCAAGACACAGCCCATGACACCTGGGGGACGCGGGTACTGCTTCCCCAGGCTTTTACTGAAAGCAAACAGACTAACAAAAAAAGCCACTGCGACAAAAAAAAAAAAAAAAAAAAAAAAAAAAAAAAAAGAGGCAATAAAGAGGCAGAGCACATTTCAAAAGACATGCTGTGTCCAGGGCCTTCCCCATGATGATGTCCTTACTGGATGGCTCCTCCAGCACCCCAGGGAAAGAGAGTGAAAGGGCTGAGCAGAGATAAAGGGAAGGGAGGGACAGAGAAGAGGTTAATGCAAATTAAACCAGGGAAAGTCAGATCCTGCATCCCTCCTGCAAGCAACTGCACACTCCCCCAGCCTGTCCTCCCTGCTTATCACGGAATCATGGAATTTTCAGAGTTGGAAGGGACCTCTAGAGATCATCTAGTCCAACTCCCCTGCTGACGCACGNTACAGGCCACACTCTTCCCCATGCAGCCCAGGATTCCATTGGCCTTCCTGGCGACAAGGGCACATTGCTGGCTCATGGTTAATTTACTACCTACCAGGACCCCCAGATCCTTCTCCTCAGAACTGCTTCCCAGCAGGTCCACCCCTAGCCTATATTGGTGCCTAGTATTCTTCCTCCCCAGGTGCAGGACCCTACACTTGCTCTTGTTGAACCTCATTAGGTTCTTCTCTGCCCAGCACTCCAACCTGTCCAGGTCACGCTGGATGGCAGCACGGCCCTCTGGAGCGTCAGCCACCCCCCCCCATTATTTTCATATGGGAGAAATTGCTCTCTAGAGGGCACTTCCCAGCCCAACCTGAAGGCTTACTTTAGTCTCATTTTGGAAGAGAGGACAGAGCATCCATCTGACTCAGGGTAAGGATGGAGGAGCCACCAATGCCAGCCACAGCAGAAATCCAGCAACACAACAGAGATAGCAAGCAGGAGGGAAAAATAACCTGAAACCCACTACTCATACAATGCAAAAAGGACCCCAATAAGCCTCATTGATTTACATGATCTCCCAGGAATGTGAGCAAGAAAACGTCCCACACACCTCCTCAAAATGCCTGAGGACAGTGACCCTCTGCAGACACCCTGCTCCTGGCAAGGGGGAAGCCCTCGCCCTTCCACAGCACCCAGACCCAGCAGTGCTCAGACAAACCCAAGCGCACACTGTGCTAATCCAGCTCCCCCCAGTCTTTCCAGCACCTTGTGGAAAATGGGAAGGTGGGAAGGAGGTTAAGCCAGGGAGCAATACTAAAAATGGAGAGGGATAGAGGAGTGGGGCACCAGCTGCTCCAGACCTTGTCTGCCTGTTCCAGGGCTGTGGCTTGGTGACATCCATATGCCCTGACACGCAAGGCCATTTCCACACTTTGAGGGGGACAATGTGTGTCCCAAAGATCTCACAACCCAAAAAGGCAAATAAGGATTCAAAAAAAGAAGAGGGAGAAGCCTAATGGCTGCTCCTCCTTCTGCAGGACTGCATGGCATTTCACAGGTAATTGATTGTTGGTGGCTCCTGTACACCCTCAGTCAATTAGTTCGCTAAATCTACCAAGCAAAGGAAGCTTATAAAGCTGAAGGTGTGGGGAAGATGATTTAAATGATGTACCGAGATTAGCCTGGGACTGACGGGGGATGGCAGGGAGGGGGCCAGGAGAGCCTGGTTATTGCAAAGGGACACCACTCCCAGATCTTCCTTGCCGGCGGCTGCTCCTGCCTGTAACACGCTGCTCAGCCTGCTCCTCCAAGGAGGTGTAACTTAGCAACCTGACCTTAAAAACTCGGCAAAGGTTTCAGCTGGATTCAGGAAAATGAGAGATGCTACAAGCCAGGAGGAGCAATTACCCACTACAACCCGCTTTTGGTACCGGGGCAAGGGCAAAGGGCAGCAAAGGGTACCGGGGAGGAGGGCGAAGGCAGCGTGTACCTCCTCTGCAGTCTGAACTGGCATGGCCTCCTACCACAAGGAATGGCTGCAAAATTGGAAAAAATAAACAAAACACCCACATCTATTCCCTGAAACAGCTTGCAAGAGACCCATCTGGGTGTAAGGCAACAGGCAGAGGGGCACAATAAAGAGCTCACAGCCCCAAAAAGCAAACAGGGATTAAAAGGTGGAAAAAACAGGGCAGAGGTTTCCCAGTGGTGCTCAGCTCCACAGTGCAGGGTTCATCTTTTACTGCCTGTGATGCCTCACCCCACTTTCCATCCATGTCCAAGGGAGTGGCAGAGCCTGCTGCTGCAGGAAGCAGCTGGGAGTAGAGTGGGATCCTGGCCACACCAGCAGCCCGGGCTGCGGATCCTGGCCAGCCCAGCTCCCAGAGCCCAAAGTGAGGCATGGCTGCACCCCCAGCACCCTGGGAGTGCACGGTGCTCACTGTGTAACAAGCCCTCCTGTGAGGAGGCTGTGTGCCATGGGGAAGAGATGAGCAGTGGTTTATGCAATGCTCTCCTCCGTCCCTGTCCAGATCGAAGCAGGAGACAAGAAAACATCTACCTGCGGCTGGTTTCTGCAGAGGGGCTTCGCAGGAAAAGCTAGCAGCAGGAGGAGAGGTGAAGCAGAGGAGGCTGTACATGCCTTAGAAGCTGTGTCTGGGCAGAAGCACAAGGAGACAGCAGCCTCCAGGATGCAAGTCAGCATGGTCCAAAGCCCAAAGCAGTGGCAGGGCCCCACAGAGGGCAGGGAGAGTTTAAGGGTATGGCACAGCAGTAGGGAAGCCTAGAAAAGGAGTCTGAGAGGAAGTGATACAATTGGGTAAAATACAGGGTGGGTAAAATACAGGGTGGCCTCAAAAAGCAGAGTCCAAAGATTTAGGAAGAGCATACCCTTCACAGGGCACCCGTGCATGTTCAAATCACCATAGTTTGGCTCTGGAAACCTTATCAACTGTTAGCAAACCCGTGAGTCACTGGTACTTTTCCAGCGATCCTGTGAATTGGAAAGCCAGAGAAAATCACCCAAAAAACACCCAAGCAGAAAATCTTCTTTTCTTGCTGCCCAGCATATGTATCTGAGTTAACTATCCAGCAGCCAACGCAGAAGCCACAGACCTGCACCAGTTCTCATATCTCAAGCACTGAGCGGAAGCAATGTTGTGCAGAGTCACATTTTAGCAGGAGAGAGGAGCAGCCAACTCTGAGGGAGGCAACCATGTTAACAGAGAAGCCTGAGCATCTCTGCACAGGACAGCCAAGCCCTGTGCACGGTCCTCTCCCCACCCTGCACAGCTGCCAGCAGCTCCTCTCCATCACCTGCAAGGGGCTGCTGCCACCACGTCCTCCCCTATTCTCAAGAACATCCCTGGAGCACAAGAAGTTTGGACAGTCTTAATCCTCCACTGGGGACCACACAACAATGCTCAGTTACTTCTTTGAACAGTTTGGGACCAGAGAGGAGGCAGCAGCAACCCCTTCTGGTGTCCCCTGTGCAGGAGTTCAGCCAAGCGACATCTCTCTCCTCAATTCAAGCTAAGGTTCCACAAAACTGCCTTCACACTGTTAAAAGGTAACAGAGGCTGAAGAGCACAGCACAATAGCTGAAAACAGAGCATCTTTTATCTGGCTGTGAAACAGTTTCAAAGCAAAACAAAAACCAAAACAGCATTCAGCTCACAAGTTCAGAAAAGGGGAAANAAAAAACACAAGCCACATGAAGCTATAAAAATAACTTCCCAAGCTCAGTTATGAGCTGGTAAATACCATGATTTCCACCAGCTGGTTTGCAAAAGCTTCCTCTCCTGCCATCTCTCCAGCAGGGGCCATCGTCCAAGCACTGAACAAAACACTGCCCAGCATCAGGGGAATAATTGCTCCTGTCCCTGCAAAGCTGCATTTCAATTAGGACGGGTGACATGGGCTTCAGGGGTCTCCAGGAGGTGCAGGAGATGTCGTCGCATGACCCAAGTGCCAGGAAACACAGGGAGGGCCTCAGCAGAACATTTCAGAAGAGCTACTGGGAGGAGGAGCATTCAGCACCAGTTGCCCCCTCCGAGTCCAGCCGTGTCCCGGGATGCAGCCCTGCTCCCAGCACCCTGCTAGCCTAGCGGTCAATTACCAAATTTCCCAGAAAAAGGCCAAAAGGCCTTTTCATGGCAGCAGCTGCCTGCTGAGCCCTGAGCGCTCCAGTGTGCCACAGCTGGTGTCACACGCGGCAACTGCAGGCACCACGAACAGCTTCTCACCAACTGGGCATTTACTCAGCGCTACAGTGCTACTGCTGCTCTGCTGGTACTCACCCCCGGCACCACCAACCCCATCCCATCCAGCCAAGCTGGTCAACAAGCAACTGCTTCAGGGAAACAAGTTCAAAAAATACTAACGTTTCACTTCTGAACCCAATCACCGTGGCTGTGTTTTATAGCAAAGCTTCCATTTCAACATTTACTTAAATGTAATTGTTAAAAAGGGAAAAGGAAATACTTTGGGGCCAGACACTGCTGTTCATTTATGCAAAGTATGTTGGTTTCTTCGTTAAAAGCACCTTTTTTCTGGCTCCATTGCAGGCAGTGAACCGAATCCCCAGCCAGCGGGGAGCTCTCCCCAGTCCCCCACAGGGCTTTCCCCAGCTCACATGTACGCTACTGGAGCCCTTGCTCACCCTGCCCCAACCAGACCCCAGCGCACAGACACGCTCTGTCCCTACAATGCCACAAAACCATCCCCCTCCACATCCCCCAGGGTAGAGGAGCCCTGGGCACCCTCTTGCCCACCTGCTATACTGACTTGCACACCATTAACAGGGGCAAAGCTGGCACCGGGCGCTCGGGAGGGTTCTAGCAGAGATGCCCAACCCAGACCTGCTGGAGTTACACTGCCTCAATAAAAACAACGTCCAAAGACAGAAAGTCCCCAGGGACAGAGAAAGAAGCAGAAACACTTATGGAGTGTGAACATTTATCCTGCTCACAGAGTTCTCTCTGATAAATGGGGAAAGAGGGCAGACGAAGGTGAACACATGAATCCCAGCACGACAGCAGAGCAGGCGAGCATCCTCCCTCCCAGCAGCTCGAGAGCGTGACCTGCATCCTCAGGGACCAGTGTTGCAGATGCTGCAAGGTTCCCATGCCCATAGCCAGGCTCTGCCGTGCAGGCACCTACAAAGCCAAGAGGATGGCCAAAAGCATCTGGGCTCCTGGACCATTCTCCAAAAGAAAGAGGGCTGAGGCTGCACTCCCCACCCTATTAAGAAGGGCATTTTAGATGAATTATGAAGCTCACCTAAAGATCTTGCACACTGAAACTCAGCCCAGAGACACAGCACTGACTCAGAAACACGGCCAGCCCCAAGGCAAGTGAGGGACAGCAGAGTGTGTTTGGGATGCAGCTGCTGTGCAACAGGCACATTAAATCAGAGGACAAACTGGCCCAGAGAAGAGCAATGTAATTTCTTGCATTACAAACCTTTCAGTTCCACACCATCATTAACCATATATTGATGTTTAAAGGTGGGGAAAAGCAGAGGTAAGAAGGGGTTATGTGACCTGCCAAGGGCTGCAACAGAGCAAAAGCCTCCCACTTCCCAGGTTCACAAGACACTGAACCACAGACGCTGTGCCCTGGCTCCCACTTTTCTTTTGTGGTGATTACTCAGCTCCTGTTTGCCCTTGAAAAATTTCAGAGACAAAAAGCTAACAAAGCGCAAGTAACGTGGAAGACAAGCATCCTGGCTCAAATTTTAAAAGCTGGCTAACTTGCAAGATAAATACGTAACTGCTTCCTTTATGTTTGCAAACACCTTGCAGGGAGGATGCAAAGGGGGCCCAGTGTGATGCCCAGCACCACAGCCACCTCCAGCACTCACCGCCCCCCTCTCACCGACCCTGCACCAGCACAAAATCACCAAGGCAGGACCAGAGCCATGACGCTCATTCACTGCTGCCCCCACGGCACAGCACAGCACAGCCCCTCCAAGGGATGCCCACCAGCTGTACTGCCAAACTCCCAATCCCATTCCCAGTCTCATGACACAGGGCTGGTCTCCCCTGTTGCTTCAAAATCCAAGTCACAGGACACAGGAGACAAAAAGCCGCTGAGATCATCTTGGAAAGGACACTGCTGCTCCTGACAAACATGGGGGAGACCCTTCAGGCATGAACTCTATGTGCTCCAGCACAGAAAGCACAAAGACACTCAAGACATCTGTCAGGGCTGCTCGCTTTGTTTTAAATTCTATAATTTCTGCAGCGTGACGAAGTTTTCCAGCACTTGAGACTAACAATGGCAAAGCTGGCCTAGCTTGACTACTAACCCCTGGCAAAAATAATTATTTTATATGTTTTGGTCAAAAAATATATTTATAATCATAGGGCTTGGACAGCATATTGTTTTAAACCCTCCTGGGCATCACCTTTCACCCCGAGCCTTACACTAGTTTTCATTTTCCTCTGAAGCACCAGAACATCAGTAGCACAAGAAACAGGTCACCACCATGGACAACAAGCCGTTCAACAAGACAGATTTCTATGCTTCCAACGTTTCACAGTAACATCCCTAAAAAAATGGCTTTCAATGAAGGAGTAATGGATGCCGCAAGGAGCTGGCAGCAGAGCTTTCAGCAAGAGGCGCTTGCCTCTGCCCTCCTGCACTGGGGGAGGCTAATTGGTTTTATCTGTCTTTCGAGAAAAAGCAAGGTGCAAACAGCCCAAAAATGCCAGAAAGGAAGCCCACTCCTGGTCTTCACAGCAGGGGTTGGATCAGCTGCCAGGCTCAGGAGTGCACCCTGGCTGGGGGAGCACAGAGGCCAGGCAGGAGCAGTCAGGTACGGGTTTCCTTCGAGGCAGGCTGGGGTCTCAGTCCCAGCCAGCCCCAGGGCCTCAATGCACAATGTAACCAGCATGGACAGGAAGGAACTGTCCTGCAGGGCTGGGCTATGGGTCTGTCCCATGGGATGCAAAGCCCAAAAGCATCCCGTTTCTAAGCAAGAGCCCAGGCACAGCTTTAGCTGGCAGGATGTCCGTGAGCAATTTCAGCTCAGCACCCGCAGAGGAAGGCAGAGGCAGGCTCTGCCAGGGGAAGCACATACCTGCTGCTGCCCCTCAGGAGGAAAAACAGCCCCTAAAATCATCAATTTGAGTAAGCTCATGCTCTTCCCATCTCTCTCTGGAAAAGATGAACATTAAAAGCCAGCGCAGCTGCTTGCTTCAGAGCCTCGCAACACACACACACCATGGGGATGAATCAACACATGCCTGCTGAAATTCACTTCTCCGGTGCCTCTTCTCTCTGCGGTGATCTCTGTGCTCTCTGCAGCCCAGTGCCGGGGCTCCTTTCCTCCCCTGCACAACCACATGTACCTACTCAAAAAGTGCCACAAGGGGTTAATAGCTCCATTAGTGTGAATTGCTTTTATGCTTCAGTCACTGGATGTATTTTCTCTATGTGTTCCCCAATAATATTCTCCTACCAGCAGCTGGTTGGTTCAGGCAGGAGCCGTCCGCACCAGAGATCACAGGAGGATGAAACCCCAAGCAGTCCAGCCCAGCCAACAACAGGCAGGGAATTTCCTCAGCAGCAAACCTTCCCAAGATAAAAGCAGCCTCTGTTCTTCATGAATATAAATATGATACAGTTTTTAGGCCTTTGGAAGGTCATCAAGGTGGCAGGAATAAATAACCCAGGAGTTTCTATTGCTCCAAGGGGCAATCCCTTGCAACCTCAGGGGTGCCAGCTGTGGGTGTACCTTTGGAGACTTCTATAACATGCACCAGGACAGAGTCCTTCCATTATCTAAGTTTTAGCTATTTGTTCTTTAAAGCAACAGAAAAATGCGCTGAAGCTTTCCAGTTTTTCCAATTTGTAACCAAAAAAAAAGTGTAACAGAGGTGATCCCCTGAATTCTGTGCACAGGGCAGGCAGCAGCGGGCCCAGGGCAGCCGGCAGGCACAAATGCCAAGTCTGGTGGCTTCCGAGCACCCAACACCTGTGGAAGCACATGGATGCTCCAGGCAGCTGTGCTCACACCCAGGGGGCTGCCTTCTGTGGGGGCAAGGGTCAGGGCTCTGCTCCCCTCATGCCAAAGTGGCTGCTACAGCTGGCTAACCCAAAGTAGCTGCTTATTTCTGCCTGCATTCTTTCCCATTGAAAAATGCAAACTAAAAATATTTTGCATAAATTTGTCATAATTGCCAACTATTCCAACAGGAGAACACACAGAATTTCAAAAAAAAACCACAAACCACCCCACACTAACTTTTTAATTATTAAACTATTCTGGGTCTTCTCATTTGAAATACTCTAAACAGAAGTCTCCTTTTTTAATTTCCTCTTTGAAGTGTTTCTTCTTGGGTCCAGAATACCCCTTTGTCAACCCAATCCTCCTCTCCAACTCTTCAGGAGCCCCGTCTCAGCCCACCTCCTGAAGGAGAGCATCAGCTGGCTGCTCTCTCAGGAGCAGCTCTCTCCTCCTGAGGTGGCTGTTCCCCCAGCAACGGGTTTGAAGGAGATAACCGACTCAAAGTTCCCACAGAAGGGTGCCAGGCTGGGCACATCGCTGCTCTGTCTCCAGTTTCTCACCCTCGCATGGGGACCAGGTCAGGGCTGGTCACTTTTAGGACGTCCTTCAGCATCCAAGGACAGGTGGCTGTTTGCAGGACAGGTCCTCCCCTGCTCAGCCTCCTGCACCAGGGTACTGAGCATGCCAGCGGGGCGATGCAGAGATGATACACTGTGCTCAGACCTCCCCAGATCACAATGGCATCCCCGGCTCTGCTCCCCAGGGCTCTGCCCACTGCCCCCGCAGGGACTCACGGGCTCCAACACCACCATCCTCACAGGGTCCCTGAGTGCCATTCAGCTCAACATCTCCTTGAGGCATGTGAGGGCACAGACCCCCTTCCCTTCACTTCCAAAGGCAAGCGATGCTGATGCAGCTAGATATCTTGACAGCTGTTAGCAGAGCAGCCAACACCCCCACAGGTCCCTTGTGCCCTGCAGGGGCCCCCTCAAAACCCACTCCCAGCTGGAGAGCCGCATTTGCTCCATGAGGGGAATGAGAAAAGCCCCCTGTGCCACAAAAGGCAGGAGCTGGGATGCTTGGCATCCCCCACGCACCCCAAGGGCTGCCCTGCGCAGGCAGGAGCAGGCTGAGAAGGGCAAACAGGGACAACCTCCATTCAGAAATCTTCCCCTTGCCAGCCACCACTTTTATTAGAAGCTGTTAAAATTCACATCCGCTGTCTGAAATCACTTCCTTCCCCTTCTCCGTGCCTAAGTCCCGGTGTGTATTGCTGGTGCTTCTGTTTCCTACCTGCACACCCACCCAGCTGTGACTCAGTGCCAAAACAGTGGGTGAATTAGGAATCAAACAGTCTTTCTAGCAACCATGACTCACAGGCCAAGGCTTTCTGCTGAAGGAGAAGTTTTCTGCAGTCATGCTACATAAGTAATTCCCCTTAATACCAGTATAACTTCCCCTTCCTCCCGCTACCCCATCCAACTACCATTCCAAAATAAAGGATGACTATCCATTTCTTTCTGCTTAATCCCGGCAAAGATTAGCTTCAGCTACTGCAAAAAATAGGCAGCTCCAACCTCATCTCCCATCCCAAAGATTATGCCTAGCTTCTGGCCTCCTTTTAAAGCTAAAGAAGAACACCGGGTGCAAACCACATCCCCTAGCTTTAGACACAACATGGCCCTAAAACCCAGAAAGATGACACCGAGAGCTCTGACATACTTTTCCAGCCTGTCAGATCCAGAAAGTTTGATTTTCCCAGCCAGCTCCCAGGGCCACACATCCATGCACTTTCATGGGAGAGATGATAAACATACCTCTACCTACAGCCAGGATAGCAGGTTTTTGAGGAGCATCAAGAGGCAGAGAGGACCAGAGAAGCAAGGTGTGCCTGGCTCTGTCCATACCGCTTCCCCCTGCAAACGTCCTGGTGCCCGGCACCACTACAGTGCGAGAGAGGAGGGAGCCAGCAGCCCGCTCTGAGACCAGGAGTGCTGCAGAGCTGTGGCCAGGTTACTGGGTGCTGGAACTGGAAAGGCACCCAGGCGTCCCCCAGTGCACCGAAACCTCCATGGAGAAACAGGATGTGTCAGATTCTGGTGGAGAGGCCCCTTGCAAGGACAGGTTTGACGGGGAGCGAGATTTCTTCTCCATGCTGCTCCCCAAGCCCCTTCCTGCTACATCACAGCTACAGTGATGCAAACAACGGGGGAGAGCAAAGTTAAAAAGCCTCTTTAGGTTTAATATGCAAAGCCCAGGCAGTTCAATCAAGCAACAAAAGCTAAATGTCATTTCCTCCCATGGCACCGCCACTCTGCTCACAAAACAGAACCGTTTATGTCTGACGGCTTGTCATCTTTGTGAGACACCGGGGATGGAGCGCTTGCACAGCCTGGGGAAAAGCTGGCACAGAGGAGAGGGGAAGAAAGCTCAGTCCTTCACCTCACTGCACACCACCAGTGCAGAGGGTGAAGGAGGCAGCTGCGAAACGCAGGAGTGGAAAGGTACCAGTCACCCCAACAGCCACAACCACACAGCACTGTGATGCCAGATGAGGTGGAAAAGAGCAGCAGCAGCACTCCTGGTTTCAAACAAGCCTCACCCAGCAGCACGCAAGCTGCACCTGAGGACAGCCGTCCATCCAGCTGTGCAACCCAAGAGCACCCCGTGACCAACCTCCGAGCTCCCCGACCCAGCATCTCTTCATCTGAAAGAGGCTGAAGTTTTCAGCTCCAGCTCCTAAAGCTTTCTCATTCCTGCACGGCCACACAAATGATACCAGCTAAGTTGTAAAGATGCTGAGCGTCTGCTGCCCGTTACAGTTAACAGGATTAATGGGCACTTCACACTTCTGCAAAGCAGGCCATGGTCTGAGTCACTAACACTGGATTTAGGACTCTATTTCCAGCTCAGCCTGGTTAGGCACAGGCACAGAGCACTTCCACACAGTAGCAATGGACATCAATCTTTTAATTTTCTTTTTTTAATAGATTACAATGATCTGTTGCAGCAAAAACATGAATAGACACACCCACACACATTTTCCTGCTGGCCTCTGAGCAGGCAAGGAAGGTGTCAGCACTGGGAAGTTTGAAATGCAAGTGCTACTAACACCTTATTGACTCATTTCAGGTGGAAACTTCTCACTTAACCCAAAATACTTGAAAATTCCTTACTTGTTTTCTTTTTTAAAATGCAGGTATCTTGCCATATTGGCGTGTTATTTGGAAGCAGAAAGGCTTTGTTCAAAACGTGTCAAAAACAAAGTGGGGAAAAGTCAGTCAAACTATCAGCCATGTATGAGAGATCCTCAGCGCCCCTCAGAGGTGCTGCTTTGGGGGCAAATTTTACCATGTGTTAAAAGCCTCTCACCAAGCTCAAGCTGCAGGATACGGGAAAAATGGTCCACGCACATTTGCAAGACTAAGCGTTGCAAGTGAGTCCACAAGACACCCCCAAGCATGCAGCGAGGCTGGCAGACCGACAAAGGCTCCCCTGGAGCTCTGGGACTGCCCCGCTGCTCTGAGCACCCCAACTGGCTTCTTGCTCCATCCAACCGGCTCTCAACCCCAACGTACCTTTAAAACAACCAGCATTGACTAAAAAACCCCAGACTGGGACTTGGAAGGAGTGGCCTGAGTCCCCAGCACTGTGTCTGACATGGTATCAGGCAACTCTGTGCTGCTGGGATACACCCCAGCATAATGCGCAGGGAAGCCACGCTCCAGCGATGGGGACTCTTGCAAGGCTGTGCTGTAAGCCAGAGGTGGAAGACCCGTTCCCAGTTTTATCTGTCTCATGCTGTGTGCAGGATTTTTTCCTTCAGTGCAGTTTTCCAGCCCCAAAACTTGCCAGTTCCTGCTCTTCCCCATCACGACCACGTGCTTGAACACAGACATGCTGCCAGAGCTGTAGAGATATTTTTAAACACCCAAAAACAACTAAGCACAATACTGCCACGAAATCATTGCCCACTACCCCTCCCCACTCATCCACCTCGAAGCCCATCAAAATACACAGCAAGGAACACGGATCAGGATATCAGTGTGGAAAATACCCCCAAAGGAGGGGAAGTAACAGCTCCCCACTGCAAAATGCAGCTCCTTGATCCAGCTTCCTGTGAGGCCCAGGACAAGTTCCGACTCCAACAGCAGCAGGGACACCTGGACCCACCTGTGCTCCCCCTGCAAGTGCAAAGCTGGAGCATCTCCCATAGCACTGCTCCTTCATCTGGAGATTACCTCATGACAAAACAGGCTGGGCAATTTGGAATTTTTATGTAATTTAATTCTTACATAGAATCACAGAATCACCTAGGTTGGAAGGGACCTTTAAGATCATCAAGTCCAACCATCAACCTAACACTGCCAAACCCACCACTAAACCATGTCCCTCAGCACCATGGCTACCCAGCTTTTAAATACCTCCAGGGATGGTGATTCCACCACTTCCCTGGGCAGCCTGGTACAATGCTTGATAACCCTTTCAGTGAAGAAATTTTTCCTAATATCCAATCTAAACCTCCCCTGGCACAACTTGAGGCCATTTCCTCTTGTCCTGCCACCTGTTACTTGGGAGAAGACACCAACCCCCCTCGCTAAAACATCCATTCGGGGAGTTGCAGAGAGTGATAAAGTCTCCCCTCAACCTCGTTTTCTCCAGGCTGAACAACCCTGGTTCCCTCAGCCGCTCCTCAGAAGACTTGTGCTCCAGACTCTTCACCAGGTTCATTGCCCTTCTCTGGACACGCTCCAGCATCTCAATGTCCTTCTTGTAGTGAGGGGCCCAAAACTAAACCCAGTATTCGAGGTGGGGCCTCACCAGTACCAAGTACAGGGGGGCCATTGCTAATTAACACCAACTTATCATAGAATAGAATCATAAAATCATTTAGGTTGGAAAAGACCTCTAAGATCATCCAGTCCAACCATTGACCGTACTCTACCAGGTCTGCCACTAAACCATGTCTCCAAGCACCACATCTACACAACTTTTAAACACCTCTAGGGATGGTGACTCAACCACCTCCCTGGGCAGCCTGTTCCAATGCTTGATAACTCTTTCAGTGAAAAATTGTTTCCTAATGTCTAGCCTAAACCTCCCCTGGTGCAAATTGAACCCGTTTTCTCTTGTCCTATCACTAGTTACTTGGGAGAAGGGACCAGCTCCCATCTCCCTACAACCTCCTTTCAGTTGTAGTTGTAGAGAGCAATAAGGTCTCCCATCAACCTTCTCTTCTCCAGATTAAACAATCCCAATTCCTTCAGCTGCTCCTCATAAGACATGTTCTCCAGACCCCTCACCAGCTTTGTTGCCCTTCTCTGGACACGCTCCAGCACCTCAATGTCCCTCAATGTACTGTGGCACCCAACCCTGAACACAGTACTCAAGCTGCGTCCTCACCAGCACTGAGTACGGGGGCATGATCACTTCCCTGGTCCTGCTGGCCACACTATTCTTGATACAGGCCAAGATGCCATTGGCCTTCTTGGCTACCTGGGCGCACTGCTGGCTCATGTTCAGCTGGCTATCCACCAGGATGCCCAGATCCTTTTCTGCCAGGCAGCTTTCCAGCCACTCCTCCCCAAGCCTGTAGTGTTGCCTGGGGTTGTTGTGACCAAAGTGCAGGACCCGGCACTTGGCCTTGTTAAACCTCATGCAATTGGCTTTGGCCCATCGATCCAGTCTGTCCAGACCTCTCTGCAGAGCCTTCCTACCCTCAAGCAGATCAACACTCCCGCTTAATTTGGTGTCATCTGCAAACTTACTGAGGGTGCACTCAATCCCCTCGTCCAGATTATCAAAGATATTAAACAAGGCTGGCCCCAAAACTGGGCCCTGAGGAACACCGCTTGAGACCTGCCGCCAACTGGATTTAACACTATTTACCACAACTCTCTGGACTTGGTCATCCAGCCAGTTTTTAATCCAGCAAAGAGTACACCTGTCTCAGCCATGGGCTGCCAGCTTCTCTAGCAGAACGCTATAATCACCAATTCACATACTGAGAAAAAAGTCACTGAAACCCTAAAGCTAACACCCTGCCTACCCAGTCCCCAATTCAGCACAAGCCAAGCACCTCTCTTCTCTGTTTTCCAAGCTCAGCTTGCCTGGGTTTCATCACAGGTCGCCCCACTGCGCCCCCCCAGCCAGGGAAAAGCTCCTCTCCTGGAGCCCACTGACGATATGGGCTCTTCACCCCCCCAGGTTTTTAGCAGTCTTCAAGTTTTGCTGCCTCCAAGGCTGAAGGTCCCCCCTTGGAGATGGGCACAAGATCCAAAACCAGGGACAAATCTCTCCTTCCTCTTTCCCCATCCCAAAGATCTCCTTTTCCATAACCAGGCAGCGATCTCCAGATGAGCACAACAAAGCCCCTCTGCATGAGGCTCTGGGGACCACAGAGGAGGGGAGGGGGAGAGGTAACAGGTATCAAAGAGGGAACATGCATCAACCTCCTGAAGCCAGGTAAGCAGATCTATCCCAAAACAATACTGGGTCAAGAGAGAAAGCCACTGAATCAAACAGCCTCCAAGTTCCTGCCTAGAGCACAAAATGTCTCTCAAAAGCCACCCCTGGACAGTATTTGGAATTTTTAATGAAATGCCATTTGTTACTGCTGCAGGTCACGGCTCCTGCAAAAGGACTGGCGTCCTTGGGGGGAGTTCTGCTTGCTGGTATTGCATTCAGCCTGAGACCAGCCCCAAGAGTCTCTTTGAGAAATTCTCCAAAAACCATTAATTCTGTCAGATGACATCAGATTCCCATTCTCCCCTAATCGCTGCAAGTGCCCCGGATCCCAGCCCAGGGCTGTGTGAGGCTAGCTCGCTGCTAAGCAGCCTTGGCTGAAACCAGCAGCCCAGAACAGTGCCAGCCTGCTTCCAACAACTTCAGCTCACCCTGGACCCTCCCCTGGCACACACAGCAGAGCAAGGCTCTTTTCTCAGCCCAGTTACAAGACAATAGTCTTCCTTGATTTTCTGATCCACTTTCAAAAGCTGCAGGAACCCAAAATTAGTTGTCCAGACCTTTCAGTTTAAAAATAGCTAACTAAAGAGATGAGCTATTTTGTATAACCTGTCTTTTCCTTTCATTACTCCTCTGCGCCAGAAGCAGATCCTCGCTCCCCTTCCTGCCAACACAGAGAACTGGGCACAAGCACCTCGAGGCTGGCACCATAAGACAATACAAAGAACAAACCCCTGAATCTCAGCAGGCACCCTCAGCCCCTCCTGTCTTTTGCCCACGGGCACCTGCATCCAGTGCTGCAGCCTCTGAGCTGCAGAGAGATCAACCTCTGCGATGATCCGGGTTTTCAATCTGTACAGTGGTACAGCTCCAAAGCCAGTCAAGTTTGGTTCATCCATCAATGCTTCTACTAGATTGAAAAAATTACTGCAAACCACTTACACACTTTCCTGATATCAGCTCTGGCTGGTATGTTTACACTCAGTCACTACACCAGTACAAGCTGCATGCTGGGGACACTCTGATCCCCAGCTTGTCACACCTGGAGCCTCTCAACCCCCGGCATCTGACTGTCCAATTGATTTAGTAACAAGGCGCAACTATGCCACAGCACCACAGCAGAGCATCCATCCTCCTGCTGAGCACAGCTGGCAAGTCCCAGGTTGGAAAAGCCTCCAGCTGACATAACAGCGAAGGTGTAAATCATGACATAGCTCGGTGCCACAGGTTACAGCAGAGCAGGAGGGCACATCAGAGGCTGAAGAGCTCCTGCAAGCAGCAGGTTTGGCCAAGAGCAACTGAACGTGGGGAGAGATGATGCTATTGCTGGGCTCCTCTTCTGCACACAAGTTTGAGCCCACAAATTCCCAAATCCAGCAGACTTGCTCAACCCACCTCATACACACTGCTTTATCTGGAGGCGTAGTTTAAAAATGCAGGCATATTACTTAAGACCATAACTACACACCTGCTAATATCTGTTAGGTCCTATGAGAATGCGTGGGACCACTATATTTAGAATTTAATAACTCCAGTTAGTACATCCTCTTTACTGCAGACCTGCCTACATTTGTTTGCTGTGGTCCCAGGGGGCTACATGGCTTTGGCAGGAGCAGTGGGAGCCCGGCTGCCCTGAGCCATGCAAAGGCCAGGGCAAGGCTCTAGTGGGGTCCATTAGCCATCACACTGCTGAGCCTGGAATGCAGGATCCCTGGTACCTCCATGTACATGGAAATGTGGGGTCTGAGCTTCTTATTTCCTCGTTTAATTTGCCCATGTTAGCATGAAGAAATGAAATAAAACCAGGCAGTTGTTCATCAGAGCTAGAAAAATCACTTTCTAGAGACAGGACAGGGTCAGATGTGGCAGCAGCTGCCTTTTGTTCACTTTCGGAACCCAGCCATGAAGTGTTTGGCTTTCTGGATGACAGCAGCCAGTCCACCTTGGGTCAGGGGTCTCAACTGGGGTTTTTCAACATACAGACGTTGGAGGGAAAAATCAAGCAAAATCTCAAGTATCTTGGGTGAAAAGTGACACTGATTTCAAAAGCATCCCATACTTCAATCAACACTTATTATTACTTCCATAATCAACCACATGCAATCAAGAGAACGGGCTCAGTATCTGCAGGTGCACTCAAGCTCTGTTGCTGGGGGAGTCGGTGGCACCAGGGACACCATCTCCACGCTCAGAGCCAGCCCAGAGGAGCTGCCCTGGAGCAGCTGCATAGCATGGCAGGGCAAAACATGTGAAGGACCAGGGAGAGCATGGCTCCCAGCATCTCGAGCTCGGCCACACTGGACCACCCAGGCACACGGAGAAACTTCTGCTTGGGGGAATCACGTCCACCAGCCCACACAGAGCAGAGCTTCACCAGGCAGCAGGTCCGATGGTCATGACTGACGCATGGTGAGACACACTCCTGCGCAAGGGAAGCACTCAAACATGTCTGTACCTAGCATCCTCCAGAAAAATTGGTACAAGCTACACAGCAGCAATGACCCTTTTGTGGGTAATGCCCCAGAGTTAGGAAGGCACCACGATATCTTCCTTTACATGGGAAACCACCCAACTCCCCCCAAAACACAAGGTCCAGAACTGTAGTACCCCGTGCACAGGGTATCAATAGGGTGCAGAGCCCCAGGAGCATCTCCTCATCTCCCTCATGCCAGGGAAAGTTCAAGACGTGGCATATGCTTACTCTCCACATGGCGCTCGGCTGCACACCAGTACACCCCAGGGACGTGCCATGCTCAGCAGCACCCAAAGAACCAACCTTCCTCACATCCAGCTCCAGGGGGTGTGCACCAGCACAGCAAAAATCTGGTTTCTGCCCACAATACCGAGAAAGAACAGAACAATGCTCAGCCATGAATGTTTCTGCGTTTCTGGAGAAACCGTGCCATGCTTTGAGTGAGCAGGGAAGAGGCGACCGTCTCCCGTAACCACTGAGGAGTGAAGAGGGAACACAGCAACAGCACATCACATCTCACCATCTCAGCAGCAACGCAGAGAGCAGCAGGAGAGGCCCAAGCAACAGACCTCCAACTTCTTTTTGATCTGCACAGATACTTTAATAACCTTTACAGAGCATGAGATGCTCAACAACCAGAGAAGGAGCTGAGTGGATATCTTGGTGCTATTTTTTCCTCACTGTGTGTCCCTGCATAGACCCACACCCCTCCAGAAGTGGGTAGGCACTGTGTGCAGGTCAGTGGGACGATCTGGGGACACACACCACTCAGGCTGGTAATCCTCTACCCCACCACAAGCCCTCACAGAGGGGAAATGCCCAGAGCAGCATCAAGTGCTAGCCATGTCCTACAAGCTGCTCGTAATACCGAAGGAGAGATAAGGCACCCAGGCACAGAGCAATTTTCTTAATTGCAATAACTGTGTTTACATTGCAAAACAAGGATACATGCACCCTACAGCTGGGGCTGGCCTTGCTGCCTCCCGCCGTGACCCTGAGCACCTCGGCAGCATGCTCCCAGAGGATTTCCAGTCAGCCCAATGCCACCCATCCCCAGCACGTTCCCCTTATCAATTCACACCACAAACAAGCTGATGATGAACCTTTTGTCTGTCTGCTCAGAGGAGCCCCCTCGCCATTCCACTCTATCCCTGAGCACAACCAAGACACCCTCTGCACCCCTCCCCAGCCGCTGCATGCCAGGAGGCTCCATCAGCACACATACACACACGCTTTCAACTTCACCTGTGAAGCCACTTCTTGCTGCCTGTGCAGCCAGGGATTTTGCACGTGGCAGCATGAGGGGCAGAGGGAAGGAAGAGCAGTTGTGGTACAATAACCTCACTACCGTAACAAGGAGACAGTGCAGTGGCACAACACAGAATGCAGAAGACAGAGGCAAGCAGGTACGTGTGCAGATGGTCACCCAGCAGACGTCCCAGATGTACCACCGACACCTGGAACGTGCTCTGGACAGGGAGACAGATGCCAGGGCACGGAGCCTCCCAGAGATGTCCCACAGCAATGAGCCACTCAAAAGCCCTAGGCAGGATGGATGTGATACTTTCAGGGCTCTTGGCTTGCTCCCAGCCCCCTCCTCAGCCCCAGGAGAGGTAAAGGGAAAGCAAAACACCAAGGACTACATCTCCCACCCCACAGCCCCACGGGCACACACGGAAGCAACCGGATAGATGGGCCACTGCCACCCCGTACCTGCACTCGGTGACACTACAGCAACAGCTCCCGCTCCGCCGGCCCCGCCGCCCGGAGCGCAGCTCCGTCCTCGACTTCCTCAGGCTGAAGTACTCCGTCAGCTTCCCAAACGAAGCCATGGCCCCCACGGCGTCTGAGCTCGCGCTCGCCTGCGTCCCTGGGCGCCGGTCCCACTGCACGCTCATGCATGCTACACCCTGGCTGCACTCGCTACCCCACACGCTCCGTCAGCCCACGAGACCGGGAAGGGAGCGCTGCGAGTCAGAGAGAGAGAGACAGCACAAGACAGGAGGAGTTTAGCCAGGAATTACTTGTTGGACAGTCCACAGCACGCTCCATGGCAATCCCTCAAATTTCAAGGGTAGGAAGCCCTGCCTCCCGGAGCCAACTGCAGGCACCAGGCTGCACAAGTGTGCAGACGCCAGTCGCTCTCATTTAGTGCAATTCTGCAGAGCTGAATTAAGGAGGGGAAAAAAAAAAAAAAAAAAAAAAAAAAAAACCACCGGAAAGGATCCCTCAGAAGGGTTGACACCGGCG